>JAADVO010001045.1:0-11070 GCA_023335655.1 Globisporangium spiculum
CGCGAGTCCCTCCTGAACGGCTGGACACGCACCTTGGCTGATGTTAGACGCACAGATCGCGCTTCCTGTCACGCAGAAGATGCCGTTCACGTTCTCAACGCTGATCTCTGAGAAGCCCTCACTACATGGAGCGAACGCGCGCACGCCAGTTGACGAGGCGGTGAGCAGGAGTGCAGCGAAGAATGACTTGAGCATTGTGAAGAGGGAAGAAGTCGGCGCTTGTGTGTGATGCTTGGGAAGCTGGTTGTCGAGTGCGTGGAATCCGGTGGATTGGAGAGTGAGATCTTGAATCTGAAGCCTACTGCAGTAGTTTGGGTTGGTACTGGTAGTATAGTTCGTTGTCATGAGAGGATCAGCCTTCGGGGTCAATATAAATGCGACGGTGTGTACGGGATATATATATACTAGAAGTCCAACGCATTGAGCGAGACTGTCCACCATTGCCATTTCCAAGCCAATGTGCACCGAGGTTCTCGCCTTGCACCGTCATCCTCTGGGCGAACTGGTTGATTGATCCAAGTTTCCGGATCCTTTGGAGTTGTGGATCGCATGTGGAGCACCGTTTCGGGGATATCAAGAAACTCATTTGTGCTCCAGGAATTGCGATGCTGCAGGAGGAGGAGCGAATCGAGCGATGATCGAACTGAGTGGAAAGCCTGGAGCTCGTGGTGGTTCTCTAAATCCAAAGGATCTCTCTGCGAAGCTCCACGTTCATTTTTAGAGCTTGCTTGTGCCCTGCAGCGTTCTCCTGGAACACTCGTGAGGCGATTTATAGCACTTGATCGACCCCCCCCCCCAAAAAAAAAAAAGCGCTCGCAGATACTGATTAATGTGCCTCTGACTGCGCTGATTAAAAGAGGCGACATGGGACGTTGAAGACGAGGAAGAGGCAGGTTTTCGAGGCCCGGTCTGTGGGGACACACACGCCGCCACTCTGGCCAGACCAACCACTCGCGATGGATCGGAATGGGGAAGAGTGTGACTGGGAGAAGCTGGGGGGGACTTCCTTTGCCAAAGTTGTTGGAGATTGTCATACGTACCGTGAATGAACGAGCTACTGCTGGTGGTTGAACCTGGTCCTGGTAGTGGATACCAGTAGCAGGCAGAGAAGCCAGTTTGTATCGCTCCAAGTCACTGCAGATTTTGTCTCTTAACTCAGTACATAGTTCAAACCAACCACACCATATTAGCTTTTAACAAAGCGAATCACGTGGTGTGGCTCGCAGACCCCCTAAACTACTGAATCAAGATGCAAATGTTCAATGGCAATCAGGAGGATTTGCATTGGTGCCTTCTCTGCAAACCTCTGGCGATCGCCGTTCAGGATGGGGAAACACTCGAATTGGCCTGTGCGCGCGCGACCGAGTGATTGATCACGAGCGTGGATGACCTGTTGACTGCCGAGCTCGTCACTGCAATCAGCAGGGAATGGAGCTGCTGTTTTTGTGGAACAGCTGCAGTGATGCTGAGTGAGACCCCCGGCAGCTCAAGGGGTTTCCGCCGTCTTGGTAGCTGCTGCTGCGCATTTGTGTATTAAAGACGCGGACGCGAACAGGAAGATGGCTAGAATGGCGCCATCACCACGACGCATCCGTCGAGCAGCAGTGGCGCTTATGCTCATACTGGTGCTCAGCTGCATGGCACTGGCGGTCAATGCGCAGAATTCACCACAGCCAACTGCGCAAGCAGTTCGAGCACCAGCGCCTGCAGCTTCCGAGCCATTTCGCCCAGGGACAGTAGCGCCTGCGGGGAACACCAGCAGTTCCAAGAACGTGACGGCGACCACCAAGACCGAGCAATACGTGGGTGTCCGCCTGTGCATGCAGAGCTCCGTTAATTTGCAGCGCCTAAGACTATACGGCTCGCTAACACTTCGTTTGTGTCTAACTTGAATGCTTACAGGCTGGCTGGACGCAGGTCTTTGATCTCAAGGCGCTCGACGGGTTCGTAACAAAAGACACTCCTGCCAAGGCAACTACCACCACTGCTACACCACCACCCACGAACGCCAATGCTACTGACAATGCTACAGCACCAGTATCAACTCCAGAGAGCTACCTCACGATGCGCGCGAATCGCCGCATCGGCTACAACAAGTACTCGAATGGGTACATCGGCGGCGACGAAGGCTACGTGCGCGAGGTCGGCGGACTTGTGGATCCGACCAAGCTGGGCGTGCCCGAGAAGCTCTTTGTGACGTTCTTAGGAGATCCACAGAGTGGTTTAGCGACGGTGCGAGACGGGAACCGGCGCTTCTGGAGCTACGACGCGGCCAAGAGCATCATCACGTGGATCACGGATGAGAAGCTGGCGCTGCAGGTGCAGCTTTTCCTCAAAGCCGATACAAAAGACACGCTGTTCTTCAGAGCCGTCGGCAACGACAAGGAACCAAACAGGTTTATCTCGTTCCGCGGCGCGTTGCACGAGTCCATCCTCGTGTACACGAGTGGGCTCACGCTGGTGTCTCTGCTGACCGAGAACAGCTTCTTCCTGGCGCCGAGTGCCAAGAGCAAGACCACGACGACTACAACGACGCTGAACGCGTACAACCTCAAGCTTCGACGAACAGCATTGGAGAAGCAGAATGGAGCAGGGTCATCAACGGCGTTCATCGCGTACGACTTTGCGCTCGCAGTGCTTCTTGGGAGGAGCTTCAACGAGTTTGCAATGTCGAACCCGGGCATCTATGACCTCTACAACCTTATCCTGACCATGGCGCAAGTGGTCGTGTACGACTTGGGCGACGAGTACGAGGCCAAGTTTCCGTCGCTGGGCAAATCGCTGCCCGGGAAGATTGACCTGAACGAGTTTGCGCTCGCGATCAACGCAAACCCTGACACGTTGATGTATGTGGGGATCACCGTCGCGGCGCAAGCGACAGAGATTGTGCGCCAAGGAGGTAAAGATGTTGGAGCCATCAAATGGGGCGCCTTCATCGGCACAGTCATGGCCCAGGCCCAGCTACGCGGACTCGACTCCAACACATTCGCGTTCGCCACCACGACAGTCACGTACACGGAGGTGCTGAACCAGTACTACATGCACTCGTGCGTGCTCGCGAACCTGCTTCCCGATCTGTCCATTCTTGAGAAGCTCAAGCAAACCGAGATGCTGTACCCGAGAGGGTCGCTCGACCCGTACCTGGAGAAAGGCAAAGACGGCCAGTACTGGTTCGAGTCCTTCACGGTGCTCAACATCACGTCTTTCAAAGCCGCGAACATCCTACCGGAGCTGGGACTGCTCACCCACCTGCCGAGCGACTTTGTTGCCAAGAACACGATGGTCGGTGACGGTATCGCCACGGCGATCACGCGCGACGTGACTGCGCTCATCGGCAAGAATGACATCAAGGCGCTGGCGCTTTACGCCTCGGAGGACTCGTTCGTGGCGGCGTCCAGCGTCGCGGCGACTGTGTGCCAAGACGCGTCGAGCGAGTCGACAACCAAGCTCAAGTTCTGCGTGATCCCGCAGATCCTGTCGCAGATCAGCGGGCTCGCGATCTCGGACCGCTCGCTATTCAGCTCGAATGTCACGACGTCCGTGATCCCAGGTATTGAGATGGACCTGCAGGAGTACATGCGCCAGCTGATCGACAAGGACCTGCAGGACAACGTCATCCAGACGCTGTCCGACAAGAAGCAGGAGGTGATGACGTTCCTCAAGAACAACATGGACAAGACCGCGTCGGCGATCGCGAGCGCGACGCTTGAGCCGATGCTGAACAGCAGCTCGCAGGTCGCAAAGTCCCAGGGAGCGCTCGCCGAGCACCTGCAGAGCGTGAGCGTGTTTGATCGCGACAGCCGCGTGGCGCAGTTTGAGCAGAAACTGGTGCTGCTCAAGAAAGGCACGGACACGGCAAGCGGCGAGAAAGACAATCTCTTGCAGAGCGTCAAGGAGCTCTCGAAGCGCGCGATCGGCGAGGCGGCGGTAAACTCCGTGCTCGACATGTTCAACACGGCGATCTCGGCGCTCAATGTGTTCAACCCTGTCACAGGCTTCAACCCGGCGAACCTGGGCGACCTCATCGCCGACTCGAACCAGTTCAGCAAGAGCCTGACGAACCTCGTGCAGACCACGCAACTGAAGAACTACGTCGCGGGCGACATCGCACAGAAGCTCAGCAGTCTGTCCGCACGCATGCTGAACGCGAATGAAGACGTCAAGCGCGTGCGAGACGCCGTGCAGCCGATGTTGAACGCTGCGACTAACAGCCTCAACGCCACGTCGCTCGACCAGCAAGCCGCAAACTTCATCAGCGTCTATGGGAGCTACCGACCGCAAGTCTCGCAGTCTGAGGTGGAGCAGATCAAGGCGCTGTTCACCGAGATCGTCGAGGCTTTCTGTGTGATCATCGACATCGACGGGTACGCTCCGTGCGTGACGATCCCCGGATCCGCGGTCAAGGTGTTCGGTGGACTGGTCGAGAGCGTCGGGTACTCGCACGAGGCGATCAACATCCTCTTTGAGGTCGCGCGCTCGTCCGTGAACTTGCAGAGCGCGACGCAGATGCAAGCAGACGCCGAGAAGCAGCAGAAGGCATCGACTGATAGCGTCAAGGCGTTGCGCGCCAACTGGGACAACAACAACAAGACCCGTGATGAGTGGTGGACGCAGTGGAAGAAAGACCAGAGTTACTCGGACGCGGTCTCGAGCATCGGACTCACGATGAACCAGGCGCTGTTGCTGAGCACCGTCGTGTCGTTCTGTAACTACAACGCGTATGAGAATGGCGGCGTGCCGTCCGACATTTGTGCGTCGACGGTGTTCGCTGGCAAGCCGATCTCGAACGAGCAGATCGAACTTCTGAGCAGCTACAAGAACTCGAAAGCCCCTAGCGTCGTGAAACTCAACGCCGTGATCCCAACCAAGCCCCAATACGGCAAAGACACGGGGTTTCTGGACATCGCCAAGCTTATGGACGGTGAGAGCGTCACGCTCCAGCTGCCGCTCAATATCACGTGGCTCCAGGACCACAACTGGCTCCCCGATGCAGTGACAAACCTCAAGTCCACCGTCATGTATGTGAAGAGCTTTGATCTCTACCTGCCGCCGCGCTTCTCGACGTTCCAGACAAAAGCCAGCAACGTCGCAGTGGAGGTCAAGTTCAGCGGCACGTCGTCCTTGGGGCTCGCTCTCGGTGGGAAATCATTCGAGATCCCGCCGAGCAAGTTCAAGAACACGTACGAAGAGCGGCCAACGGGCGTTGCCGGCACATGCGCTCAAATAAAGCTCGCGACCAGTGACTGCAATTCGCTGTTGCCTCAGGTTTGCTCGACCGGCGGCGAAGTGAGTGACAACAGTTTGCTGCCGTCGGCGTTCAGTACTTTCGAGGTCAAGGCGTCGTTCGGCAAGAGTTCGGGCTCGCGCATCCGCTACAGCAACGTGACGACTCCATTGTTCCTCGCAGCTCGTGTGTCGCTCGTGGTGTACACCGATGTGACCAAGACGGTCGTGAATCCGAGCATCGAGGATCTGAAAGAGGAATCCGTGTCCGCTGATGGGAACAACAAGACGTCGAAAGCCTTGAAGAATGAAGCGATCACAGGCTCGCTGCTGACGAAGACTACCAAGGTGGCATCCAGCGATGCCGCCGATACTGGGGAGCCAGCAGCAGACTCGTCCTCATCATCGTTAAATAGTGCAGATACAGAGGAGACAAGTGACGCGAGCGATATCTCCGCGCGTAGACTTCAAGAGACGACGGCGGCGTCTTCAACCTCAAAGCGCTGCTGTGTGGTGGGCAAGTACCTCGACTGGGCTTCTGGGACCTGCGTGACGTGTCCGGAGGGGAGCGTGTCGCAGCTGGGAGGGCTCTACTGTGTCGGGCTGAGCGCGAAGGACCTGAGCGCAAGGGCAACGACGAGCAGATCGCTTCGTAGCAGAACTAACATTGGCGAGGCGTGGTGGTGAGATTTGATGCTTGATGGTGTCAAGTGTAGCCATGTTCTGTTAAAGCTGACTCATGCAGCTGTCCATTTTGACCAATCAGAAAATAGTTGAATATAAATGTTGATTGGTTAAAAACATTGTTTACATTGTAGAGGAGCTGCCAAACGGCGACCATCACGAGCTTACAAACTCCCATATAAACCCCAAACCATCCATCACCGATGTCGCCTCGCCCGCTGCGCACAGCTCCCGAGCCAGTACAACAGACCTGTCGAGTCCCACCCGGACGGGTCTTCCCTCCTCCATACAGCCCCCAACCTATTTCTTCTTTTCTCGCTTTCTCTCTGCCTCTCGCTCTCACTCCCGCTTTCAAGCCAGCAAGACCTCAAGCCCCTCAAGCACTACAAGCTCATACAGTTAATATGGCGCGTACGAAGCAGACCGCGCGCAAGTCCACCGGCGGTAAGGCGCCGCGCAAGCAGCTGGCGACCAAGGCCGCTCGCAAGAGCGCGCCGACCGCCGGCGGCGTGAAGAAACCGCACCGCTACCGCCCGGGCACGGTCGCGCTGCGCGAGATCCGCAAGTACCAGAAGTCCACGGACCTGCTCATCCGCAAGCTACCGTTCCAGCGCCTGGTGCGCGAGATCGCGCAGGACTACAAAACCGACCTGCGCTTCCAGAGCACGGCGATTCTGGCGCTGCAGGAGGCCTCGGAGGCGTACCTCGTCGGGCTTTTCGAGGACACGAACCTCTGCGCGATCCACGCCAAGCGCGTGACCATCATGCCCAAGGACATCCAGCTCGCGCGACGCATCCGCGGCGAGCGAACCTAACTGCCCAATGCAAACAATTCCTGGCGTGTGCTTGACGGAACATCCCGTAGCAGTCTTTGCTTTTTTTATTTTTTTGCATTTTTCGCACCGTAACAGAGAAAGAAACACAAAGAAAACATGACACCGGTGTTCTATCTTCCAAGAGCAGGCTTTAACTGTGAGACACTCATTTACGCTACCAATGCTTGTGCATGTATGTGCTGCATGCCATCACGGTCTGCTGCTAATACAGCTCCCTACGCAGCGAAGCTCAAGGGCTTTCATTCGTTCCAGAAATGAGTTCCTCATCATCGCGTCTCGTCGTCCATTTCTGCCAGTGAACTGAACGTGACAATCACTCCTGATGACTCATCTCCCTTTTCAGGAGTGAATGTGTGTACTTAAATGAGGTGGTTCACCTAAATATAACGTGGCCCACTTTATATTTTCAACGGGTGGAGACCTCCCGCAATCACTTTGACTTGCGCATTCCCAATTTGTTGAAAAAGCGAGAAGCAGCAGAAGCGAAGAGGAGCAGCGAAGAGAAGAGAATGGGGCTGCAGGAGAAGATCAACGCCAACCCGACGGTCTACGCCGTGAGCGCCAGCGTCTCCAAGAAGTTCGACGTGTTCGACGACTGCACGGACGAGGATGCAGTGGACCCCTTCGAGGCCGAGGAGGTCTTTGGTGCGTTCTTCATGTTGCAAACTGAAGAACTCAATTGGGTTGGTGGATCTGTGTCATTGGCATGCATGACTCACTCACTTTCGCTATCTATCTGTGCATGTACATGTGTGTGCGTGTGTATGTGTGGTGGTGGTTGTTTGTATAGAGATCCTGCGCCACATCAATGACCCGGAGCACCCGCTGACGCTTGAGCAGCTCAAGGTCATGTCGCTCGAGAACATCCACATCGACGACGAGAAGAGCCTCGTGAAGGTCTTCTTCACGCCCACGATCCCGCACTGCAGGTGCGTTTATGCGATTGATTCGCTATATCATAGCTATGGCCATATACAGAACACTCACGCGTGCCTTGTGATGGATGAATAAACAGCATGGCGACGCTCATCGGCCTCTGCCTGCGCGTGAAGCTGCTGCGCTCGCTGCCAGCGCGCTTCAAAGTGGACATCCTCATCACACCCGGCACGCACTCTTCCGAGGCGGCGGTGAACAAGCAGCTGAACGACAAGGAGCGCGTCGCGGCTGCGCTCGAGAACTCGCACTTGCTGCACGTCGTCAACAAGTGCATCGCGAACACGGACAAGTAGTGATAAGTTATATATTGGCAGGCAGTGCTGCTCGTTCTTGGGTGAATGCATGATCAGGTAACAACAAGACAAGAGGATCTCTTTGCAACGAGTTGTGGACGCCAGCGCTCTCTATTTCGTCTTATATCTTACAATAAATAGACCCAGAAGCTCTGCTGTCGCTCATTGTACCCTGACTCCACAGTAGATTAGATCTACTGCAGCTCTGTTGCTGCTGCTGTCGTGCTTGCTGCTGCGATCTGCTGAGCCCCAACGAGCTTCTCAAGCTGCGCTATCCGCTGCAGCAAGCTCTGACGCTCATCCAACAGTTCGTCGATCGTGAGTTTAGCGATCTCACTCGCAATCGGCTTGCTGCCTTCGTCCACACCTTCACTGGTATTGAAAACCTCAAACACTTCGTCGTCGTCGTCGTCTTCTTTGGCGTTTTTCAGGCAGAAAATATCGCACTTGCCACTCTCTAACGACCCGCGCTGCCGGTTCTTCATGACACTTCCACTAAAATCCCATTCTCGCCTTTGTGACGAAGCCCTTGGCTCTGCGGTCTTCAGCCGCTTCTCGTAGTTGGACGTGTCGCGCTGGATCTGAGAGAGCGCTTGCGGCACAGCGAGTCCCGCGACCGTCATGGGGCGAATAGCACCATCCACATCTCCGACGGTGCCCAAAGGCTTTGCGCTCGCCTTGCGGAATGCGCGATTCAGGATCTGGATCTCGCTCTCAAACTCGCTCTCCCATCGCTCACGCTCGGTTGCAAACCTGCACGTGTCGCTCTCGAGCCGAGACACGAGGTCTTTGTGGACAGACGCAGCCTCCTGGCGTAAGTGCACGCGCCGCTGCTGGTTCAGTTTATGTAGCTGCTCGGCCCTAAACTTGCGCAGCTGAGCTTCTGAAGCGTGAGATTCTTGTTCGACCCGCTTGCGGAGGTGCTCCTGGCGCTGCTTGCTACTTTTGTAGAGCGACTCCCGCCGGGACTCCCGCTGCTGGACGCGGATGCCCTGTCCAGTTGACGCACTGCGGCTGAAAAAGTCCTTGAGAATCGGCACCGTGTCCTGAATGACTGGCGTAGGGTCGCTGCAAGTAGTTTCGCACTGTTGTCTGCTTTTTCGATCTAGGGCTATCAAGCGGGGCGATGAGGACGCCACAGGACCGACTGGATTGGTCTTGCTGTTGCTTTTGTATCTCTGTTGCTGGGACAAACGGTCTTCGAAGTCGTCATCGTCATCGTCACTGTTCTCGTGACACTCACGCGGGACGATCTTCTCAATCACTATCACGCTGCTGCTGCTGTTGGTGTTCTGATGTTGCTGCTGCTGTGAGCCTTTCACGTGGATGCTTTGGATCGCGGACTGTCTCTTCTTCTTCTTGCTCTTTGATCTTTCGTCTTCTTCTTCGTCATCAGGGGCGATGTCACACACGACACTGGGACAGAAATTCACTCTCTCCACTGGCGTGAACGACTGTATTATCGTTTCAGCTGCAGCCTCGGTATCTGTGGTTCTTCGCGCCAAACTGTTCTCGGACGAAACCTGCCGCAGTGTCGGCGGTCTTTGTGTTGATATGCTTCCAGTATCTGATTCCCCAAAAGGTACTGTCGCTATTGCTGCTGATGATGATGGTAATGAAAATTCCTGGTGCTTTGGTTCGTGACTGCTGCTGGTATTCCCAGTAGCCGCTCCAGCGAGTGGCATCACCTGTGTGGACCGGGACGATCCGAGCTTCTTGCTCGAGAAGATCCGGTGACTCATCGCCACCGTGACCTTAGTCATCCACGAGGAGCTACCACCACTGCTATTGGCCTCACTGCATCGTCTCGGCATCGCAACTGCTGCTGCCACAGGATCATTGATGGTGACCGCATGGAAGTCATCCTTTGAAGAAGACGACGATGAGTCCTCAAAGCAGCTCGTCGTGTTTGCCTTCCGCTTGCGCCGCTTGTCCGCCATCACTGGCGCGCGTGCTTTCGCTGTAGGTGGCGCGGCGTTGGTGTCGCCTTCGTATCGTGCTTCTTAGTCTTTTCGTTGAGCTGACACACAGTCAGACGCACACGCACGCAAGCAGCTCCAGTCCAAGAGGCAGAGGCGGGAGCGCAAACGTACAGGCAGAGGCAGGCAAAGGGCAATCACAGTCACTCGATCTCTCCCTGTCATTCGTCACTCACGCCCTCGTCCTCAATTCCCTATCCTTTGAATGGACTCAGAAAAATGTAGCCATTTGGTCTGATACCACTGGTCCACAAATAGTGTCGTTTCAGGATCCAGATCTGAGGATGCCAATCAAACACCCGAGTCCATTAGCCAGCCTCCTACGAGAATTGACATCATCACGATTATGATTGGCCGAGACGCAGATCATCATGGATACGCTCAAGAACTTCTACGAGCAGCACTACAACGCGTACATGTCGGAGGGTCTCAGCTACGAACACATGAGCACCGTGATCGAATACCTCTCGATCGATGCGATCATCGTGTATGAGAACAACATCAAGCAGAACTACGTCGAGTACGTCGAGCGGTACGCCAACGTGTCGTGGCGCAAGGAGCTGGTCGCCATCATCAGGGAGAGCTGGAAGAACACGAGTAGCCACCAGAACGCGCTGTGCGCTCGCTTGTGCAGGGTTAAGGACGACCTGCTCAGGCCACACCAGCCGAAGACGTTGGACCCCCTCTATCACGCGTGGATAGACGAGCAGCGCAAACTCGTGCTCCCTGCGAGGAATCTGAAAAAGGACAACGTCCACTACGACATCCAGTGCTCGCCATAGGACTACCTCCCGTGCATGCTGCGCATGACGAAGGCGGTCGAGGCACACGACACAAGCGTCAAGAACGCATGCCCACTGCGCAGCAATGTTGTGCCCAAACACGTCCGCATAGACACGACCTCGCTTGTGAACTTTTGCTTCACGAAGGAACACGGCAAGCAAACCGACTACTTGACGAAGGGCAACCTCCGCAAGCACCAAGACACCACCTGGGGATTCTTCTTCAAGACCAACATGAAGTGCTTCTGCACGAAGGACTACACGTTCGACCACCAGATTGTTATGGACGGTGTTGGCTGCAGCATCCCCCTGAAGCGAAAGGATCTTTCCGGCGAGC
>JAADVO010001046.1:0-11060 GCA_023335655.1 Globisporangium spiculum
CCGCCGAACAAACCGAAAACGCCCTCCTGAATCGTTTTTGAATTAGAGTGTTTCCACAACGTTTCAGTCTCGAAGCAAAAAAAATGGCAAAGTTTTCGCAAATTTTTGGGTGTCCTCACAGCTTTGGCCAGCACTGTATAAGAACCACTACTGTACTATGTGAATCCATATGCGCAAAAGGGTCAAAGGTACAAGATCTCTTAGAGGCTCCGAAATCTACAGCGTACTGCTTCACTTAATGCGCCGGCTCCTGCTTCTCACGATAGCAATCGCGTAGCGTACATCTGGATTTCGCTCAAGGCGTCTTCGGTTCAACCACCAACACCAACGTGATCAGCGGAGACTCGACGCCAATGATGTCCGAGGAAGACAAAAGTTCTCTTCCGCGACTGCCTTGAGCATGAACGCGCCAGGCACCGAGCCAAACTAAATGTGTATTACTGTGCTCCTGTGACCGAAAAATGGTCGCGTCGAGCGCCAACCTGGCTGGAATTCGCTCTCTTTGCCTTGTGCAGGTTGGCAGGTCGAGCTACCTGCGCTGTACACAAGTATTTTGGGAATTGTGGGGCAGAGAAATTCTGTCTGGGATAGATACCACAGCTGAAGAAGTTGGGAGCTTCAACCACGGGCACTCCTCGTGCTAGCGCTTTCTCTACAATGATATCGGCGCACGAGGCTTCATAAGGGAATTTAGCGAGTCCGCTAGTCTAGATAGAGACACTATGCGGTTGATTTCGCAAAGAAGACCAGAAACACTGATTCCAATTGTCAAGCAGAATGATAGCTTGGATGTACGACAATCGCTCAGTTAGAGCTTTTTTAGCTACATTTTCATCATTTCCTTCGCTGATCTGGGTCATTGCGTTTGCTCCTTCTCCTCCTGCTGCTGGTGGTGGTCGTGGTTGTAGCTGTTGCAGTACTTGAGCTGCACGTGCACCCACTTGGCTGCCAACTCGGCGTCTTTCTCACCATCAAACTTGCCTACCGCAGCGACGAGCGGCATGAAGTCCGTGATTGGTTTCTCCAGTCGCTTGAGCACGGGGATGCGCTTCTCGCTGCTGATCGCGAGCGCCGGCGCGTTCGGGAATGCATACGCGAGTCCGTTGCCTTTGATCACGTCCCACATATTGAACGGCTCTCTATCCTTCAGCGTCCTCACGATGTTATCCTCCTCAGCATTATCCACGAGCGAGGTGACCACTGTCCACGGACCGAACGTGTACGTCTCGCCGAGTTGGGCACTCAGCTGTGACTTCGCATACGGCGCACGTGGAAAGAAGTTGTCGCGGAAGATGATGAGCTTGCGGTCGTGTGTGATGTACGAGCGGTTGCCCTTCTTGAGCGTGATCCACATGCCCACGCCATTGTGGCGTGCCATCTTCGCGATAAGCTCGCGGATGGGCTTCTCGCGCACCATGCTGTTGCCCATGATCGAGTGGCACACGGACCGCAGCACCTCCTTCCACACGAAGAACGGCTGCGAGATCAGCAGCGTGCAGTCCAGCCAGACCGCCACCTCACTCTTTCCCACAGTCTTCATGATTGGCGCCAGGATGTTGTGCTCGACCAGCTCGCCGCACTGCGTCGACTCGGCACCGAGGTTCGACAGGTTGTTGAGGAACCCGTCGCCGTAGAGCTCGCTCAGCAGTGGCACGAGCTGGTTGCGCAGCTTGCCGCGCGTGCTCCACTTGGGTGTCGTGTCCTTGAAGTACGGGATACCGTACCGGTGCGCGTACTCGAAGATCGCGTCCTTGTCAAAGTCCAACAGCGGGCGCCAGATGCGCACACCGTTCACGACACTCGACGCGCTCATGCCGTTCAGTCCGAGTAGACTCAGCCCCTTCATCATGTTGGAGATCACGTTCTCCTGGACGTCACCGCGGTGATGGCCAAAGCACATGCCCGGCGCGCCGCACTTGGCCATCACTTCGGCGTACGTCGAGTACCGGATCTCGCGCGAGATGCGCTCGTAGTCGTCGCGCTTGGTCGAGGCGCGCTTCACTTCGTCGATGCGGCGCACGTGGAAGACAATGTTAAAGCGCGCGCACCATTTGCGCACGTACTCGCACTCAGCCGTGCTCTCCTCGCGGTTGCCGTAGTCCAAGTGCACGGCGACGACCACAAAGTTGTTGTGCAACGGCCGCAGCTTGTGCAGTAGGTATGCGACGACCATCGAATCCACGCCGCCTGAGAGTGACACCGCCATGTGCGAGTAGCTCTTCGCCTGCATCTTCACCAGATATTCGTGCATCGCCTTGTACAGCCGATGCTTGGGCATGTCGCTCTCGTCCGTCTCGACAAAGTGGCGCTCGAGGATGTCGTCGTCGCTCTCGACCACGTGTGTGTCGCCGCGCAGGTGCTGCAGTCGGCTCTGCGTCGTGCGTCGGAACTTCTCGAGCAGGTCCACATGTGAGCTCTGCAGCTTCTCGCGCGCTTCAATAGTCTCCAGCAGTAAATGCAGTCGCGCGGCGGTCGGCGTGTGACGCATCGGCATCATCACGAACACGAACTTGGGAATCTCCAGGTCCGCATGCCAGTTCTTCTCGACGAGCTGCTGCGCGAGCTCCAACGCCTGTGTGTCGTTGTTTCGCAGCTGCGTCTTGTCTTCGCTGTAGCGGTACACGTGACGTGAGAACTGGTCCAGTACCAGGATAAGCGCCACGAGCGCGTCGCGGTGCTGCTGCCAGTGCGCGAGCTCGCGGCGCTCGGCACGCTGCAGCAGTCCACCGAAGCGCTCGGCGATAAGCGCGTCCATGCGCTGCTGCTTTTCGGACGCCTCGGGCGGGAACCACTTGGCGCGGTAATTGTCTGTCTGGTCGCCATCGAACCAGAACGCCAGCACCTCCAGCGCTTCAGGCGAAGGCGGAGGCGGAGCCGTCGTCATTATTGCCATCGGAGCGTGAGCTTCTGCCATTTTGTGGTGCTGGTGTTGCCTTTGAATGGGTTGGCAATGGGTATTGGTACTTTGGTACCATTAATTAGCATCAAGTACTAAACATTTGAGTATCAGTGGTACCAAAAGTTAGTGTGTTCGGTGTGTACCACACCGCGCACGGTCGCCACACAGGCTACAATTGCTCCCAGCGAGCGTTCGTGGTCCAGATCCGAGATACAGCGTCTCTCTCTCTCTCTCTCTCCTGGCTCGAGCTACTTCGTAATGAATTGCGTCATTCTCGAGATCGCTGTCCAGTTGGGAAAGCGTGGGTCACGCCAGCAAGAGCTACAGACGACACCCACTACGGGGCCAAGTGTTCGAACAAGGGGATCTGCAATCGCGGGGCCGAAGACTGTCTCTGCATGGAGGGGTTCACGGGCCGGCACGGCCTGCCAGAGACTTGAGTATAGTATTCCGCAGATGTACTGCAGCTGAACTCTTCTCATTTGCGGCAATTGAGGCTGAGCTTGTATGTTACCTCGGGTTTCTCGTACAGTCGGTTGCCTGGACACCTGGGATATAGCGGATATCGCGGCTGCTTTCTGGACACTTGGGCTGCGGCAATCCACTTTCGATCCTACGTCGGTCTACTGGATCTCGTTCAACGCAACGAAAGAATTTGTAAGATCGAGCTTGCTCACACAGGACCTGACTGTTGAAGCAACGTAACGTTCCTCTCACAGCCCTCCGTCATCTAAGCAAGCGCTGCTGCTGCTGGTACTAGCTGCCTTGGCATACTCTCGGGTATCCCTGCTAGCTCCCACTCCAAATTTTATTGTTATCGATTGGTAAGAGTAGTAGACTTGCCATTGCTGCGATCTTCCACCCCAAGTGGACAGATTGGCAGTCGAACTCGTGTGGAGATTGTCCATTATTGGAGGACGCTTCTAACAACTTTATGATTGACAATTGACTCGTGCAACCTCGCGAAACGAAATTCTTCAAAACTAACTCTGTGCATTTACAATTTTGTTGTACTCCGCGAGGACCTGCGACTACTCACTTGCATTGCATTTACCAGATCACGCACTTCTTCTCCGGGTTCATCTTGGCGCCGGCCTTGCACTTGAATGCCTGCGCAAAGTTGTCGCTGTTCATCGCCACGCCGTTGATGCGCCACTGGCCCGGCGAGTGCACGTTGGTCGCGAGCATGTTCTTCAGGTACCCATCGCGCGCCTTGCCGCAGAACGTCTGACCGAACGCGATGAAGAAGAGCTGGTTCGCTTCTTCCTCGGTCACCTCCGTGCCGGTGGGCACCACAGCCTCGGGACTCTTGATGTACTTCTGGTACGCGTCGTATGCCAGGCTCACGCCGCCGTTGTCCGCGATGTTCTCCGTGATCGTCAGGTTGCCGTTCACGTTGCCAAGAGGCGAGCCGCTCTCGCCGAGCATGGTGAACGTCGAGTACTCGTCCTTGAGACACTGCGCGCGGGTGTCGAACTCAGCGCCGGTCTCAGGCGTCCACCAGCTCTTGTGGTTGCCGTCGCCGTCGTACAGACGGCCGTTGCTGTCGAAGCCGTGGGTGAGCTCGTGGCCGACGATCGCGCCGATCGAACCAAAGTTCTGCGCAGGGTGGCTCGAGCCGTTGAACATGGGTGGCTGCAGGATCGCGGCCGGGAACACCATCTGGTTCTGCGACGGCGAGTAGTACGCGTTCACGGTCGCAGCGCTCATGCCCCACTCGGTCTTGTCCACTGGCAAGCCAATGTTGCGAACCGCGGCGTTCCAGTTGTCCATCGCGATTTTCTCGATGTTGTCAAAGAATGTCTCGCGGTCCAGGGAGTACGGGTACGTCTTCTTCTGGAGCGAGTGACCGATCAGATTGGACACCTTGGCCAGCTTCTTCTCAGCCTCGATCTTCGTCGCCGCGTCGAGCCATGAGAGCTTCTGGATGTGCTCCGACATAGACCCTTCCACGAGCTTCACCATGAGCTTCGTGGACTCCTCGCGCTGCGTGTCGAACATCTTCATGAAATAGTACTTGCCGATGAGGTCCGGGAAGTACGAGATCTCGCGCGACGTGCAGATACGCGAGCGAGCCGAGCGCACCTGGGCTCCAGTCAGCTTCTTGCTGAAGAAGTCGAACTGCGCCTTCACGAACGGCTCGCTGAGGAACTTGGAATAGTAGTTGCCGTGCAGGAACGCCAAGTAGATCTTCAAATCCTTGAGCTCGAGGCTCTCGAGCAGCTTCTCAGCCTTGTCAAAGTACTCCAAGTACTGGAAGATGATCGTCGTGTCCTTTGTGAGCTTCGGGTTGGCCTCCAGGTTGAGCCCGGCGGCGAACTGGCCGAACGTGATCGGGTACTTGGCCACCGCTTGACCGAACGTGATCGGGTTATACGTCTTGTCCGGATCGCGCGCGTCGTCCTTGTTCTGGAAGAGCGCCGCGAGCTTCTTCTCGATTGTGATGACCGTGTTTTCGCCGTACTTTGGGTCCTGGTTCTTGCCCTGCTGTTGTTGCTGCTGCTGCTGACCGGCGCTCGAAGTGTACCCCGAGAGGTTCAAGATCGTGGTGATGTACAAGCGGTACTCCGTCTCGACCTCCTTGAACGACTTTTCGTCCAAGTAGTAGTCCGAGTCTGGGAGACTGAGGTCCGCCGAGCCGACCCACAACACGTTCTGCGACGCGTCCTTGGCGTCCGCGAAGATACCGACGCTCGTGAAGAAGTTCGGGCCCGTGCGTCCGAGGTCGCCAGCGAGCTTGAAGAGCTCTTCCTTGGTCGCAGCCGCACGGATCTTGTTGAGCGCTTTCTGCAGCGGTCTCGCGCCAAGCTCTTCGACCTTGTCAGTGTTCATGCACGAGTCCCAGAACTCGCCGACCAGTGGCCAGTCCTCCTTGAGGATCTCCTGGATCACGATTTCGTTGCGGTCGCCGATCGTGCCGAACGAGAAGTCGAGCTTCTGCTTGTCGCCCGGGATCGCGTTGTTCTTGACCCATGTGCCGCACGAGTACTGGTAGAAGTCGTCGCACGGGTCGACACTCGTGTCGAGCAGGTCTGCGACGGTGCTCGGGAACGCGGCGCTGGCCGAGTTGGCGCTCAGCGCGGCGACAGCGATCGCAGAGGAGATGAAGAGCTTCATGGTTGGCTGGTGTGTGGAGTGTGTCTGACGCGAAGTGATGAAGTCGCTTGTGTAGTTCAGATCGAAATCGCAAGTGAGAGAGGGAGCGAGAGTGGGGTTGCAGCTCACAAGAGGAGGATTTGCGCAAAGTGCTCCTGGTGAGTGAGTGAGTGAGTGGGTAAGCCAGGAATGCACACATCGCATCGCGATACAGCACACATTCCTGGCGTGAGTGAGACTAACCCTTGGGTGAAACAGCAACAGCTGGTAAGTCAAAGCCAAAAAAGCGCCACTCTTGGGCAGAACCACCATCCAATCCACGTACCTACAACGAACGAGCCGCGCGCCTACGCCTGCGCCAAGCACAGCGTCAAGGATAACAAAATAAATCGAACGATTGGTGGCACCATCTGATGCGGAATTCGTCCCCCCCGCGTCAACAACAAGACACCTCTGACATCAACATCCCGCCATTCACAGACAGAGAAACGAGAAAGACAAGGGACTTCGTGCAACCACAACACCCACAGCATTTGGATACGGTCAGCCGAAAACCAGCGAGTGATCGATCCACGGGGTCCTCTAGTCGCTGTGTGTGTGCTGGGTGCATTTTGCATTTTGCATTTTGCAGACGAATCAATGACGGGAGATGAGCTCTTCGTTTACAGCACTTCTGAGAGTTCAACGTCCGTCCGAACTGGCTGACTGTATCTTTTTGATTGACAGGCATCAAGTAAAGTGGACGAACAACGACCAGACAGACGCCAGTCAGACCAGCTGGTCGAAGAGACTCAGATGGGAGGAGGCCCAGTCGCTGTTCTTCAACGCACGAGGTGGTTTTTGGATACTGACACACTGGCAAGCCAGGCCAAGCAGGCCGTCAATTATGATCGGAGCCACTGCTCTGTTGTCAGAAATTGAAAGCTAAAGCTTTAGCTTTTGCTTTGCGAGCTTGCGTGTCATTCCACCACATTCAGATGAGATCAGGAACAGCACGGGATTGACTGACTGGTTGGCTGGACATGACCAGCGCCATCGATTTGGATGTCAGCGAACTCTGGTCGCGAAGGTCGATTCGTTGATGGTATTCCTGAGACCAGTGTGAATTGAAACAAGCAAATCTTGTGTGCGTCGACGGATGATACTTGTAGTCTTGTAATACTGCACTTACCGTCTGTTCTATTAGGCGTTGCATGAGACTGCGTACGTTTGGTACCGCTCCCCGTTGAGTGAGACGCAAATCTGATTCGGTTGTCGACTCTGCTCAGCATTTGTTGACGTGATGGCCAGCGACAGGGCTCAGCACTTGCGAGGCATTACAGGCCTCCCTCCCAGTAGTAAACACCAGTCTAAATTAATATCGACAAACATTCTTTCTCAGCCATTTACTGAAAATACGACAATCACTCTGAAAGGGTTAAAAAATGGCGCGCAGACTGCTTAGCACATCACAAAGCGAGCCCAACAACTACCAAGTGAAGATGGCGAAGAAGACGTCGCGTGTCCGCCTTAACCGCCAGCAGAAGCAAGTACTGTGCGACCACCACCAAGCGCATCCAGAGAAGTCGTTACGTGTTTTGTGTGAGTGGGCGCAGCAAGCGTGGGCGGCAGTGACCAGTACCACGATTGCGAACTGCTGGCGGCACACGCAGATATTGGACGAAGAGATCTACAAGCTTCAAGGAGCCATGGAGAAGCTCCGTGTCGGAGCGCCATCAATTCGGCAGCTAAATGTGTGATCATTACTCCTTCTATCTTTCAGTCTCTAATTCCTTTTAAATGGAAAACCTGTCTAGTGATGGTAAAATTTTACCCATTTTGGAGTGTTTACTATTGGGAGGGAGGCCTGTACCTGGTACTTTACAAGTCAATGTTTGTCAACTAACGAAAGAAAGAAAGAGGTAGTCACCACTTCTAACCATCCCAGTTGTCCCATGAGTCATTGATGAATGGGCCACGACACATACACCAAAAAGCTCTTTTAGAAGTGCCAAAGCAATATTATACCTCGCAACCGAGGAGTTCCCGTCAAGTGGGACCGATCGACGGGCACAATGCGAATTCGAGCAGCACCATCGAAACTTGAGAGGCGGTAAAACGACGCCAGCGAGTACTGTACAGTTTCGACTGGGGCTTTTGCAGGAGGCCATCTTACGGCTCGCTTATCTACAGAAAAGGAATCCAAGGTAGG
The DNA here is from genome assembly GCA_023335655.1 of Globisporangium spiculum. Taxonomy (NCBI): domain Eukaryota; phylum Oomycota; class Peronosporomycetes; order Pythiales; family Pythiaceae; genus Globisporangium; species Globisporangium spiculum. The sequence goes on from JAADVO010001046.1 coordinate 8,187, forward strand.
TAGGTGTCTGCGAACTCGCTTTACAACAAGTTAAACATTCATGTACCCAGACCAGCAAGGTCAGCTTGACGTATTCATGCGCACACAAGAAAAGGTATTGATTGCCATAGTGACAGGAGGAGAGTGGCTAGTGACACCGATTCGGTTGGCTTGAATAAACTAAAGTCATGTTTCCCACCGACTGAAGATGACAACTATACCGCATCCCGTCTGACAGTTTATCCGTCCTTGATTATGCTGTATACTTTTGCTCTGGGGCATCCATTGCCTCCCGAGTACTGTAAAACGTTTGTAAGTCTGGACAGCAATGTTTGCATACAAATGAAAATGCCCACCAAAAAATAAAACCAAATGTTCGAAAACCATACAAACAACAAAGGAGTCAATGACCTCTCATTTCTGGTATTGCAGAACAAGCTCGCGTGGGATTTTGTGGTTACATTGTGGTTTGCTTTTGACAAAGCGAAGGTCAATTTTTCGAGCTACTTTCAGGCTCTAAAGCTAATCCCTGGTTTGGGATTCCAGCTTAAAGTGCCCCCCCCCCCAGGGTCTGGATAAAATGCTGTGAAATCAATGCAAAAATCTGATCATTTGCCATTTTGTCCAAATCTTCCACAACATCATCTACCTCACTAATAACTTCGTCAACTAATGAAAAATTATGCAGACGCTCAACATGTCCATCTCAGGGTTCTTCAGGGGTGTCCTTGGGCTTCTTGTGACTTTCAAACCCGCTTTTCACAATGCTCAAACCAAGATCAGACCACGACTTGCACGCTCAACTGGTCGCATTGACTCGTGATAGTGGCTGCAGCTTGAAAGTGATGTCATCTGTTCTCTCATCATGCTCATTTAACTGCTGTACGAGAAACTGCACCCATTTAGCACAAATCCTGCGCTTCAACGGACCAAACCAGGCAACATCGGCCAGCTGGTAAACCGGTGTGAGCCCAGGTGGGACCTTGAGGAGGAAGATGTTGAGATCTTGGGTGTGCTAAGCGACTTCATCGGTTCAATGGGCCGAAAAGTCGTTCCAGAGCAGCAAACAGGCTCGTCGGTTGTATGAGCGACGAAATGGTAGTCTAGGAACTCAATCGAGAGCTCCACATTCCACCATTCACACTAGTTCCCATAGATCTACGCGCCGCTCGAGTTGGTGAGAGCCTTAATTTCCTTCCACATCCGGTGACCGAACCCGCGATGAGCAATGGTGTTCTCGTTAGCCGTGTCCTCGATTTTTGACTGCGTGGTCTTGAGAACGAAGAATGGTGGGTACTGATTCCCGTCTGAGCCGCCCAAAAACATACCAGTGAAGCGCTCCTTGTCTCTTCTGCTACCGCGTACCCACACTGTTTTCTCCTTGCTGTTGTTGATTGTGTGTTTTGGGAGATAAAGCATATTCCCGATTGATCTGCGTTGTAAACTCGTGAGACACCGAGCTCAGAGCTTACGCGGGCGAGATCTGCCCAAAACGCTTTGGTAGCAGCCTCTATGTCGGGCGGCGTTTGCTGTCCTTGCCGTGTCCTCGCGCGAAACGAAAGACCATGGCGGTGCAAGAACAGGACCACGTACCGGAAAAGACATCGTTTGTCACACCTTCGTCCGCAGCTACTGGCTGCGCCTTTAACTGCAACATCATTACGGATATAGGAACTCCCTCGCTGCGGATAGAGTTAATTCACAGCTTGGTTGCTTCTTCGCCTGCATTTGAAATCACCGTAGCTGTCCCTTTCTCATGCCTCGTCTTCTGTGTAGCTCGTGTGGAGACGTTGCACATCTCTTCAATCTGCGCACGCTGCTTCACCCATGTGTAGATTACGTTGCACTTCGTCTCTCTCTTCTGCTACGACAGGTGGTTGTAGAACGCGTTGAACGCCTTTGGCATGTCATTTGTTTGTCTGAAGTGATTGATCACCTCGAGCCTCTTCTCATACATCTCAAACACTCTACTGAACGTGTTCTTCTGCCGCCCCTTCCCGTCGCTCGTTGGCTTTCTTCCGCGCAGCATGGTGATTCTTTTCTAGCCACCACAAGCAAGCTCGTCCTTAGCTGTACCATTTTTATTGATACTACACAAAATGTACCATTTGTAGTGTACTGTCCGAATCGACAAATGTTTTTCAAAGGGATTCCTACTCGAATGTGATTGGCCAATCCTATTATATTAACTAGCATATCGTCCACTCTTACAAATATTTTACAGTACCACCAATTGGTGGTGTCGCCCCGCGGGGCGGTGCTTTAGGGTGACACTCGCTACGCTTCGCACCGACTTGCAGGAGCGCGAAGCGCGGGTCTAGGCTGTCTAGGGGCTTTCGTATGCCGTCTCGCAGGGCTGGATCTCGGCTTTACAGACCCATCTGTAAAGCGACCTGTCAAAGCTTTCTGTCTGCCTCCGAAGTTGCTCTTCTTGTACTTGATGAGGTTGAGAGCTACAACGAGCGAGGATACTACTTGTGTGCTCTGAAAGCCCAGTCACTGCGGACCAATCCGTCACGTACTCCCTCAATCCAGCAAAGATGTTGTCAGTTTTGTTTTTGCGCTGGCAAGTTGCATGCTTGTTTGTTGCATGCGAAGGGTGATGGAAGGAAGTGATCCACAGTGGATGAAAACATGTTCCATCAGCAAGACCACATAAAAGATAAACGAATGGTTCTTGTTCACAGAATAGCTACATGAGAATAAAATCTAGCAGTACAACGCGAATGTATTTCTTTGCTTACTCTTCTTTGAACACTCCGCGCGCGACGCCCTGCTCTTCCGCCTGCTGCGACGCAAACTGGTTGAAGATCTGCTCCAAAGTCGTCTGCGAAACGCTGTACTCGCGGATGTTCAGCTGCGACTTCACGTCTTCCACCAAAGCAAACACCTTCG
>JAADVO010001047.1:0-11060 GCA_023335655.1 Globisporangium spiculum
GTCAAGACGAGCCTCAAGAGCGTCGTCAAGAACAATCTCATCACGAAGCTAACCGATACCACGTCCCGGGCTAACAGCATCATGATCCACGCGTTCCAGTTGCTCAAGCTGTACCTACTCCACTGTTGCGACGAGCTGCCTAAGCTCGACAGATGGTTCGTGACCTCAGTGATGAAAGTGCTATGCAAGGCGCCTTCCACGGTCAGGTCTCCAAGCGCCGAAGCGCAGATCATCATGGATACTCTCAAGGACTTCTATGAGTAGCACTACAAGCTTCAAAGCCTACGTGGAGAAAAAGAACGAGGTGAACAGGTGTCTGAGCCGAGTGTACACGAGTACATCTTCCGGAAGCTGAAGCTGGGAGGCTGCATGCGTCGCCAGATAACGGAAGTTCAGCTCCTGGAGTGGCTCAAGGAGCTATTCGGAAGCAGACACGATCGTGACGATCGGGATTGGAGCTAGAGGTAGCACCGCAGGTTTAAGGAGCCCGTCAAGGGCAAGGGCTTTAGGACGATGTTTCGGAAGGCGGGCTACGGCGTGTATCTGATCGATGAGTTCCGCACCAGCAGCGCATGCAAACAGGGCGAGTGCAAGACGTTTCGGAAATGTGAGAACCCTCGACCATACAGGAGCGGCATAATCTTATGTCACGGGCTGGTCAGGTGTATGACTTGTTCCAGGCTGTGGGACAGAGATACGAACGCCGCATCTAGCATCTAGAAGGCGGCGACGAGGCGATCCGAGGCGAGGGTCGCCCCGCGTACCTTCAAAGGGTGTCAGTGGGACTCCGTCGGTTGCCACACACACGATTGACAGTTGATTGCTCCAGTTGATTGCTAAAAAGCTCGTCCATTTCGTCTTGCATAGCGACAGTAGCAGCAGCAGCCATTTTCAGGGAAGAAGGGGAGACTCAACAGAACGGGCATAAACGCTCTTGCTGCATGGAAGTAATCGCCCAAGCGCACAGCACAGCAGCAGCGCAGCATAATGGGCATCTCGTTGGAAGCTCTGGGCGTCACGTCTGCCGCGGCGCTTGGCCCTGGCGCGGCTTGCCGCCGAAGAGCGGCTTGAGGTACGTCTCGTCGAGCGCCACCCAGAGCTCGCGCACGCTGCTGTACTCGAGCTCGCCGACCACTCCGCCTGCGGTGAGCGACTCGGGCGCCTCTTCGATCAGCATGGATGCCTCGTCGCTGGTGTTGTTGTTGGTGTTGCCGTGCTGGTGCCGCTTGACTCCTTGGCTGAGCTGGAGCACGCGCAGCAGTGGCCCCGTCGCCATCCCGAAGAGCTACGCACCAATCCACACACACAAAGTAATATCAGAGTGCGGTATAGCCATTGGAAAGGCAAAGGCAACTTGTGAATATCGGCAGCTACGCGCAAGTACGTACGATGGTGGTCGAGAGCACGATGAAGAGCGTCGAAGCTCGCAGGATATCGGCGTGGTCCGAGTCCCCCGAGACGCGCACGTTGAGCGCGAGCGCGAACGCGATCGAGCCGCGCAGGCCCGAGAACCAGATCACCGTCATGTACGTGACGGGGATCCGCTGGCCCTGTCGCCGACAGAGGTTCGCGAGTGTGCACAACGGGAACGTGTTGAGCGCTCGCGCTACGAGACACACGCCAAAGCTCGCGCCGATGAAGCCCCAGTCCCACTTGAACAAGTTGGAGACTACGACACACGGCAAGGTGGGTGGATCAGCATCCTCATACGAATGAGTGGACGGCTACAGACAGTACGGTGATAGTAGGCACTTACATGCGAGCACACTGACCCCGAGGTACGTGTAGATAAAGTTCTCGGCCAGGAAAGCGAGCGTCGAGAGCAAGTGCGTGAACGTGGCGGCGCTCGCTTTGGAGATGTTGTACATGTGATAGTGCCGGATGAACACGCCGCTGAAGAACACGGAGAGTAGGCCGCTGAGCTCGAAGCCCTCGCCCGCGACGAAGCTCGCGTACGCCGACAGCAGGATCACCGAGGTCTCGTACGTCGGGTAATGCTTCATCGCGGCATCCGAGTGCTATCAACACAGGCACATAGTCACTGTTAGTATGGAGCTCAATGAGCTCATGCAGAACTAAAGGACACGGTACCTTGAGGATGAACGCAGACGCCAAGCAAATCGTCGCCGAGAGCGCCACGGAGCTCACACCGATGCCGATGAGCTCGCCCGCTAGCTCGCTTGCGGATCGCCACGTAAGTGGGGAATCGTTCTTTTCCAGGACGGACCGCTGGAAGAGCCCTGAGATCACGATCGACACGGCGTCGTTGAGCACGCTCTCACCAAAGAGCAGGTTGAACAGGAGGCTCGGCGCGCGACTCTTCTTAAGCACGACCAGCGTCGCCACCGGGTCGATCGCAGAGATGAGCGAGCCGTACAGCAGCGCCTCGGCGGGCTTGAGCTCCGTGACAAAGTCAAAATGACGGCCGAGCCAGAGCAAACCACCGGCCGTCGCGACCGTCGCGACGATCGTGCCCAGGAGCGCGAGCAGCAAAATCGCCGAGAAGTTGGAGAAGAAACCCTTGCGCTGCGTGTTGAAGCCCGCTTCGAGGATGATCGGCGGCAGCAGTCCGAAGAAGAGGATCTGCGGGTCCAGCCCCGTACCGCTCGCCCGCTTCTTGGACATGAGCGACAGTAGCGCGCCAAACTACAGTACATAGTATACCCAGACAGACACAAAGCGTTGTGAGCTTACGAATAAGCCAGCAGTGCCTTGCCAGTCTAGAGGTTGTACGCACCGCGATGCCAAAGAGGATCGCCCAGGATGCCGTAGACAAGTACGGCACGGACTTGCTGCGGTCGATCTTGTACGCGATGTGCACAAGCAGCAGCTGGACGAGCGCCGAGATGAGTAGGTGGCGGCCCGTCCACTGCTGCTCCTCTTTGGGTTCGATGGGCTCCATTGTGAAGTTGCGAAAATGAAAGCAAGTTTGGGACTCATGTTGATACTGCGAATCGTTTGATACTGAAGTATTATAGCTGGTCGTCCACAATAGAATAGAATAGCTGAAAATATGGGAATCAGCCATTACTGCCGCGTCTCTGAGTGGTCATTAAAGGCGCTTGATGGCTGCTTTTTCGCGGATCTTGAGCAACGGTGCGATCGAAATGATAACTGTGTATCCACTAAACGAAACCAAACGGTTGGATGGCTTTGTCTGGATGGCAGTTCGGCAGGTTGACGAGTGGAGAGCCACTTCATTGCGCATTCGTCCATCACCCCAGTCTGCAATTGCAATGAACGAGCTCAAGCGCGAGCAATGGACGGGCGGTGAGCTCCTGGTGTGCGCGCTGCTGGAACTGCTAATCGTGCATATCGCGTACAAGATCGCCCGCCAGAAGACCGCGCCGCTGCTCTCGACGGCAGCATGGGCGATCGTGCTCGGCGTTGGGGTGAGCTGCTAACTGTATCTGCGTTTGCTTGGTCAGGTCTAACATGTCAAACTTTATGGATGATTGTGAATGTAGTTCGGCCTCATGTTGTCCTCAATCTCGAAAGCGGTAAGCTCAAATGCGTCATGAACTTTGCTATCCTCGCCAGTCTATTGTTAAGCTTTCTCTATCTTGTACTACCGTATCCCCATCTACACAGCGCGCGACCGACATTGGCCTCGACCCGCAGATCCTCTTCTTTGGGCTGCTGCCGCTCATCGTGCTCGAAGCGGGCTTTAGCACGCAGCACCGCGGCTTCTTCGCCAACCTGTGGGACGTCTTCCTACTGGGTGTCGTTGGCACCGTGGCATCGTCGATCCTCACTGGCGCGCTGATCTACTGGCTGGGCCAGACGACGTGGCTCACGGTGTCATTCACGCCCGCCGAGTCGATGCTCTACGGCGCGCTAATCTCGGCGATCGACCCGATTGCCACGCAACTTGTGCTCCGAAAGAGCCACGTGCCGCCGCTGATCCCGGAGCTCATCTTCGGAGAACGCTCGCTCAACAACGCGATCAGTACGTAAAAAAGGTGTCATATTTGCGATTACGGTGACTGTGACTCAACCGTTCTTGATGTGTCGATTTGTGGTGGACTATTGGTATATAGCGATCGCGATCTTCAATCTCTGTCAGATGCGCGTGCAGAACGACGAGACGCAGATGAGCGCTCTGAACGCGCTCAGCCTGCTCGCAGAGTTGATCGGCATCGGGGCCGGCTCGCTCGCATTGGCAGCAGTCGTCGGGTACTCGTCCGCGTACCTGCTGCGCGTGAGTACTGAGATTGGCTCTGCTCGATGCCAAAGATGCCTGAAACTTGATAGTTAATCCGCCGAGTGCTGTATTGTGCCTATAGCGATCGGACGATGTGCTGCGCCAGCACCAGGCGTACGAGATCTGCACGCTGCTGCTCTTCGCGTACGCAAGCTACCTGGCGGGCGAGTTTTTCCAGCTGAGCGGCCACTTGGCGGTGTTCTTCAGCGGTGCGTTCATCCGCCACTACCACTTGTACAACATCTCGCGCGCCAGCGCCACGACGTTCAAGAATCTGCTGCCCACGTTCTCCTTCCTTGCCGAGAACTTCCTCTTCATCTACCTGGGCGTGAGCCTGTTTGCTTGTGAGTATCAGCTTACTGTCTTAGTGTGCAGAACCTCGTCCCTGCAAGTCTAACTAACGCTCTTGCTGATGTTGTGGCAATTGTGAAAGATTCGGACACGTTCGAGTGGGACTGGAACTTCACGCTCGTGAGCTTTGGCGTCTGCCTCGTCACGCGCGCGCTCGTCGTGTTTCCTCTCATGTACATCTCGAACCTGTGGCGCCAGCGTCCGATCCCGTTCAAGTACATGGTCGTGATCTGGTTCTCGGGCCTCCGCGGCGCGGTCGCCTTCGCGCTGTCGCTGAATGTGAAGAGCACCGCGGACTCGAGTCACCACGCAGCGATCATGCGCAGCTCCACGATTTTCACCGTGCTCACGACGACCATCGTACGTGGACGCACTCGTTTGCTTTGTTGGTTTATGGCTGCGCACTTGTGGGATGCTCATGTCGATGTACTTGTAATTGGTATGTAGTTGTTCACGATGGCGACGCGGCCGTTGCTGTATTTGCTGGGACTGTCCCACACGTGCCGAGAGCATGCGCGCGACCGGCTCCACTCGAACTGCAGTCATGACAGCAGGTGCGGCCGACTTGACCAAAGTATCTCTTCGGTTGTCTATCTCAAGTGGACGCTTTTGACTGAACGATACGTATCTATGCATATGGACGGCTGGCTATTCTTGTAGAGAGTCCGAGAGCTCTCCGCTGCTGTCAGCGAGCTCGGAGGAAGAGGCCGCGTGGATTCGCGACACGTGGAACGAGTTCGACGAGCGCCATCTGCAGCCGCACTTTGGTGGGAGCACCACACCGCACCCAGCGATCAACGAAGAGTCCTGTCCCAATATTGAGAATCCGTGAAAAGCTGCTGCTTGTGGATCTGACTCTTCTAGTCTCCAGTTTGCAGCCGCAGGCTTGTCAATTGAACCTGTGGGATAATTATTATGCACTGCGAGGCACTTTATTCTTTTTGAGTGGTGCATTTTAGTACATTCATTTTTTTGCACTGGCCGCAGTGTCGATAAGGATTGCAGACACGTTCAACAATGTGTCACAAGCAACACAACCTGTGTTTGTGTGGGATCCACTATCTGCCCCATTGAGACACATTATTTCGTATTATTCGTTTGAGGTCGAACTCGAAGGAATGTGGTGCAAACGGGCAAAATGCTGTGGGAGACGTTCTTGCCGAACGGGTCAATGGGGAATGAAAGAGGGTTTGAGGTTCGACCATACTGAAATCAAGTCACGTGGATGGAATCGAGAGTGTATGTTCTTGAACGTTCGAGAAGGAATGAAGGTAAACCATTCGCGACATGACGCTCCCGCGTCACCGATTAGCCACGTCGACATGACCTGTCAACGAACGCTCGAACACAAGCGCACGCAGCGACAACTCTCCGGCGTGCTTGGGTGCTTTCTCACAACCAAATCAACCAGCTAACACACGCAAGCCCCAACAGCTCATTTGCACAGCAAAGCAGCCATGCAGGCCATCTTCACCCTCGCGCTCGTACTCAACGCGTGGTTCAGTGGCGGGTCTTCCTGCGTCAACGCCGCAGCAGACACCCCGACGCCCGTGCCAGCGCCAGCATCCTTCCCAGCAGCGCCGGTCGCTACCTCCTCAGATAACGGTCACACAGAAGTGAGACTGCACACGTCAGGCCGCGTCGCAAGCATCGGTAGCGCCCGTGGCGCGGCACCTTCGTCAATCATCGCGCGACGGAACCTCGACGGCGACTACAGCTACCAGCACCCGACGCTCTCGGCGGGGCGCAACGGCCAAGCGCCGCCGCGGAAGATCAACACGTAGAAAGAGAGCACGCGTTCTCTCATAGCACCATGTCTCACACAAACGGGAATGAATACCTTCACAGTAGTTATGTATCAATCAATATAAATCCACCGAATGTACTTGAGTCATCGCTTTCATACATACAAACCAGACAAGAACTGCTGGTCTCTCTATGCTTCTTCATCGGCCTTGCGTTGTTGGTGAGGTCTGAGGTGAGCCCGTCTGTTGAGCTTTCTGGATCTGCCAGCCATGAGAGACAGCACTTGTCGCGCCAAGATGCTTTTCCTCCCCAGCCAATTTGGGACTTGGATCCAAGCGACCAGATCAGATAGGTAGATAGATAGATACATCGATGTCTGTTGATCTATGATTGGCGTTCGCAGTCGGTTCAAAGCCCGATCTTGACAAAAAGCCAGTGTCGTAAAAATACATTTCCACCCCACTCAATGGTAGAGCTTTTCATTTCTGTTTCCGTCTCGAGATAATATTAGGAGTTAGCTTCCTCTCAAACCTGCGCTCCTCAGCAACACCACAGAGGAGATCCTGCCTGCTAACCCGAGCTGATCCTGAGATCGAAGGCGAGCAGCTCATCGCCATTCCAACTCCAGCTCTCCATTCCATTCCCACTTCTCTATCTATCGCTACTCGACTCTGAGCTGTGAGTCCTCCCCAGCTAGCCAAGCCAGGATGACTCTGCACGGAGGAAACGGCGCCACGCTGGACCGGACCATGGCGTCGCGGCAAAGCGGCAATGGTAACGCTGGTGGCGGCGGCTTTGTCGTGAGCCCCACGTCGCTGACCCAGTGGAACTCGCTCCAGCAGCAGAACGCCGAGCAAGTGGACCTGAGCAAGCTGCTCGAGTCGATCCGAGCCACGCTCCGCAACAGAGGCATCATGTGAGTTTACTCAGCGTGGATTACGCTAACGACCCCAGACTTTTGGCTGACGCTTCTCTGTGTTTTGTACTTCATGGACCTTCAGGACGTGGGTGAACTTGGGCCTGAACCTCGAGAAATCATTTACCCAGAGCGAGAACGCCGGTCTGGGCAAAGGCAGCGTCAAGCGCGTGTTCAACGAGATCAACGTCATGATCTCCGATGTGGTGAGCTATTATCTCATAAGTCCTTCCTTCTTTGTAATACAAGTAATTCCTAACCTAGACTTACCATCGACTATGTATCGTTCGCTACCTTAGGACGCGCGCGCGATCGTCCAACACATCGCGAACGACGACCACGGCAAAGTCTCGCCGGACGCGATCAAGAACTTCATCTGCGGCGCACTGACCGGACGACGCCTCAACCTGGTGCAGAGCGTCTTTGAGACGCTCGACCGCAAGCGCGTCGGGTACATTTCGTTCGCGGACATCGTCGCAGCGCACGATGCCGCCAAGCACCCGAGCGTCATGTTTGGCGAGAAGAGCGTCGAGCAGGTCCAGGACGAGTTCCAGAGCTCGTTTCAGAGTGCGACGCGCAACATCGGCACGAACTTTGTGAATCTGTACCAGTGGATGAACTACTTCCAGTATATCTCCGGTCACGTACCCAGCGACGAGTACTTTGAGCTACTCATGAAGCGCGTGTGGAAAGCCACGAGCCGTACGTCGCTCAGCGAAGCCACAGCTGGTACTTCCGCCGCGAACTTTGGCTCGGGCTTGGGCTCTTCAGGGCTGTATGGTGCCTCACCGCAAGCAGAAGGGATCGCCCCGATGACGCTAATGCAGGCGCTGCAAGAGAGCAACCCGGCGATGGCGTCCACCTACAGCAAAACGCCGCTGTCGATCTCCACTGGAGTACTACTCCCGCCACCGATTCCTTCACGTCTGCATCGTACGAGCACAACTACCACTGGAAGCAGCACCAGTAGCGGTGGCACTATGGCCGACGGTGTCTCACCACGGGCGGCGCACACCACGAACGAGTTTCTCAAAGGCACGCAGTTTGCAGCGTGCATGGTCGACCCGTCAATGCGCCAGACATCTTCAAGCAGTAGCAGCGTCTCTTTAAGACGCACAGCTGGAGCGTCCCCATTATCAGTGTTCTCCTTGGGGAGACCCGCGGTGGACGCTGGCACGACATCTGTCCTCAAACGGATGCGGACGGCGATCAAAGAGCGCGGACTGCGCGGACTCGTGGAGCTCAGCCGCGACATCCGTCTTAGCGATGAGAACAACGACGGTTTCCTCACGCTCTCCGAGTTCAAACGAGCGGTGCTCAAGCTTGAGAGTGTCCAACTCAGCGACGTGGACCTGCGCTGCCTCTTCAGCTACTTGGACATCGACCGCCGCGGGCTGGTGGCGGTCCACGCGGTGCTCGACATGATCCGCGAGCCGATGAACTACCGCCGGTTCCAGCTCGTCCAGGCCGCGTTCCAGAGCATCGACCGAGACCAGTCGGGGCTGCTGGACCCGAACGAGATCGTGCAGGCGTACGACGCGAGCAAGCACCCGGAGGTGATCTCCAGCCGCAAGGTCGAGGAGGACGTCTTCCACGAGTTCCTTGAGAGTTTTGACGTCGAGAGCGCGCACGACACAAGCGGCGACAAGATCTCGTTCCAGCAGTGGGAGCAGTACTACCAGAACGTGAGCTTCTTCGTCGCGGACGATGATTTCTTCGACCTCATGATCCGCAACACGTGGCAGCTGACAAACCTCCAGCTTGAGGACGATCTCTGCTGTCAGCCGAATGCTAGTGGAACAGGAGCGCTGTCATCGCCTCGGGGTGCTACTATTGGTACCAGCAGTGGAAACTTCAGGGCCGTGCGAGGATCTGGGCATGGCAGCAGCCAGGCGTTTGCGATCCTCCAGCCAGACCTGAGTGACCACCACCACCATTCACACACAGGCATGATCTATCCAGGGGGCAATCCAGGCTCATCTTCTTCTTCGGCGTCTGGGGTTCCAGGATCCATGTTCGCAGCCGCCAAGCAAACCAAAGAGCTCCGCCGTATCATATCCCAACTCCGTGCAGCGCTCAAGGACCAGGGTGTCGTGGGATTTATCTCGCTGCAGCGCAAGTTCCGCCTCATGGACGACGACCAAAACAGGAGCATCAGTCTGCACGAGTTTCAGCGCGCACTCAAGGAGACCAGCCTCCACTTGCCGCCCGCCGACGTCAAGAGTCTCTTCCAGTACTTTGACGCGAACCACGATGGCGCCGTGGACTTCACCGAGTTCCTCTCGGGCATCCGCGAGCCGATGAACGACCGGCGCATGCTCTTTGTGCGTATGGCGTTCGACATCATTGACAAGGACAGCAACGGTGTGCTCGAAGTGAACGATATCGTCGACGTGTACGACGCGCGCAAGCACCCTGAGGTGATCTCGGGCCGCAAGACCGAGCACGACGTGTTTCAGGAGTTCATCGAGACGTTCGACATCGACCAGCTCCACGACGGCAAGGTCACGTTCGACGAGTGGACGCGCTACTACGCCAACATCAGCGCCAGCATCGACGATGACGACTACTTTGAGCTCATGATGCGCAACGCGTGGCACATCAGCGGCGGCGCAGGCTGGAGCGCCAACTCCACAAATCGCCGCGTGCTCGTGACCCACGCCGATGGGTCCGCGAGCGTCGAGGAGGTGCGCGATGACATTGGCGTCAAGAGAGAGGACGTCGCGCGGGTACTCGCCAAGCAACTGGGGCAAGTGGGACAGCAAGTAAAAACCAGTTTCTACGACGTTCTCGACCACACGTCCGCCTCAAAATCAACCTCAAGTTCGGCGGCGGCGGCGGCGGGTCTCACAGCGCAACGAACACGAGGGAACACGAGCGACTTGATCTCCGCGTGTCTGACGATGAATACATCCAATACCAAGACTTCCTCATCCGGTGCTGGGGGTTCTGGGAATGGAGGAGATCGCCGAGGTTCCGTGTCGATAACCGCCACTGGTTCTAGTTCGAGTACTGCTACGTCCCAGGACAACAACAACCTCAGCAATAAGCGCGAGCATCCGGTGGGCGTCCAACTCATCATCTCCAAGCTCAAGACCGGACTCAAGGCAAAAGGCGCACACGGATTCTGCGGCCTCAGCCGCAAGTTTCGCATCATGGACGACGACGGCAACGGCTCGCTGAACGTGAGCGAGTTCCGCAAAGCCATGGGCGAGATGGAGCTCGAGCTCAGCGACGCCGACGCTCGCCTGCTCTTCCAGTACTTTGACCGGGACCGCAGTGGCAGCATCGACCTCAACGAGTTCCTCGCCGGCGTGCGCGACCCATTGAACGAGCGCCACGTGTTCTTTGTGCGCGAGGCGTTCCGGCTCATGGACAAGGACGGCAATGGACTGCTAGAGCCGAGCGACATCATCGAGGCGTACGATGCCAGCCGACACCCGGACGTGCTCTCGGGCCGAAAGAGCGCTGAACAAGTCTGCCGCGAGTTTCTCGAGACTTTTGACGTCGACGGCTTGCACAACGGCAAGATCACGTGGGACCAATGGCTCCACTACTACCAGAACATCAGCGCCAGCATCGATGACGATGACTACTTTGAGCTCATGATGCGCAACGCGTGGCACATCAGCGGCGGCGCGGGCTGGTGCGCCAACTCCACGAATCGACGAGTGCTCGTGACGCTCGCCAACGGCACGGACGTCGTGCGCGAGGTCCAGAACGATCTGGGCGTCAAGGTGCAGGATGTCCACATGCGGTTGCAGACACAGGACAGACAGCAGCAGGACACTAACACTACTAGTAGCAATAGTGTCTCCCGCGTCGTGAGCATGACTGAGTCGA
>JAADVO010001048.1:0-11026 GCA_023335655.1 Globisporangium spiculum
CCAATCCAAGAGATGGCGCCAATGGAGCAAGAGTCAACACCAAGCAATGCTGCTGTTGAATTTATCGAACGAACTCCTAGGAACGAGATGGCCCCAGCTGAACACGATTTGGGTGCGGTTCCAGATGCAGAAGCTCTAAGTGCGGCAGAGAGAGAGGAAGTTCAAAGTATGATGCCAACTACTGAGTCTGTAAGCTTGATGATAAGCTGTGAAGTGACATCAATTGAGCAAGAACCATCCGAGTGTACCTCGCCAACCTTCGAGCTCAAATCTGTTGAGGGAATTCCAAGCAAAGAGACGATGCCAGTTGAGCAAGTCTTGCCTGTGACGGCTACTCAGATCCTCCAAGCATGACGGAAACCGCTAACGTATCAAGCTCGATGCCGAGTCTCGAAGCCCCAGCCGAGATGTCAAATGTGGAAACTCCAAGGGTGACATTAAGTGTGGAGCTGTCAAGTGTGGCAACATCCGATGAAGTGCCCAACCACGAAGTGACGCCAACTGCAGAAGCTTCACGCGGTATCAAATACGGCACATCATCACTTTCGAATTATTTGGAAAAGATACTGAGAAATAACCAAACGTGATCTGCGGTGCTTTCAACCGTTCACGTGGCTCTTCGAGAGCAGCGCGAGCACGCGGAAGACGACGATCGCCACGAAGGTGTAGCCGAAGTTGGCTCAGATCTCAACGTGCTTCATGTTGAGCACGTACTCCTTCACGGTGCTGTGGTCGAAGCGCACGGGCGTGTCCGTGACCTGCTGCGAGCCGCCGCCGCTGTACGTGCGCGAGGTCTCGTCCCTCGTCGGCATGTCCGGGCGGTCGGCGAACACGAGCGCCACCTTGGCGTCCAAGTCCATCACGCCCATGCTACTTGTCTATTGTTGCTCTCTCTGTTGATGTTGCTGTTGATTTTGTCTGTGAACGCATTGCAGCGCGTCGCCTGCGGCTAGTAGCTTGTCTGTGTCGGTCGCTGAGCTTCGTTCGTCGAAAGCCAATGGCAGGCATATGTAGTAGTCCCACACACAATTTGACAATTGCTGAGATGCCTACACTCATTCTTCAACCAATGCATATTATTAACGAGCTCTTCCAAGACCAATGCGACACTACCATGCACATGGCACTAGTCTTGCTGCCTCGCTCGCAGCCTTTGGTGATCTTGAGGCAGCGCGAGCTCTCAAAGATGCTCAACAACTTCATCAGAAAGAACCAGAGCACCGCGAAGTCCAGGTACGCGATCGTGATCGCACCCAGGACCCTGCAGGACTCGCCCATGTTCTTGAGCTCCTGCGTCTCGGCCTTCTGGTGCGGCAGCAGCGGCAAAAATGCCATTAAGAGCAGCCTCATCGTGCACGCGATGAGGATCGTGATTATCACGTCTCGACGCATCTCATGGGTGTCGTTCAGGATGTCGTCGTTGTACACTTTGACACTTTGGCGCGTCGATGTTCTTTGTCAGTGTGAGTGCGAATAGCGCGCCAAGGTTCGTGACTGTGGACACGAGACCGTAGATCGCGGTTTCATTACCCAGGTCTGCGAGCTTGACGAAGATGTACGTCGAGCTGATCATGCTCATCGAGATCGAGATCGACTCAACGATCGGCAGGCCGAGCCAGAACCACCGACTGCGCACAATGTCCCGGGTGGAAAACACGGTGCAGAGCGCGTCAAGCGCAACCACGGAGAGTGTCGTGACGACTTGGATCGTGCGCCTGTTCCAGCCGAGATCGAACTTGCCCGTGAACACGAGTGTCATGACCGTGACGCAGCTACCGATGATGTCGATGATGCCGATGATGCTCAGATTCATGCTCGTGGCGCGCACCCAGTTGGACGTGATCGGGCCCGACGCGATGTAGCTAAAGTCGCCAAACACGCCCGAGAAGAAACTGTACGCGATCACCTGGTACACCGCCTAGCTCTGGATCGACGCCCACAGATCGCCCAGGTACGTTCAGAGCACGGACACCTCCACTTTTTCTTTGAGCACGAAATACCACGTCATCGGGATCACGAGCACGCAAAAAAATAAAAATAAAAACGCCAAGATGAACATCGTGGCTGAGAACGAGATCCCAAAGTCGAAATCCCCAGGTACTCGCGCGAACTCGGCCCAAAGCCGATGATCATCTGCGCAAAGATGCCGAACATGAAGCGCACCGAGTAGATCGCGGTCTGCGTGCGGCCACGAATCGCAAGCGGATCGCGCTGTGCGTGATCGACGAGGATCGTGTCGGCGACGACATCAGCAACAAGGTACCTGAACGTCGCAAACACCATGAGCACGATGTACACCGCCTCACTATTCGGCGCTTCCTTGTCCAGCGACATGATCTACGCGAGTGTGTAGCTCTCGCGCTTGACGCACTACGCAGCTATGGATTTGGGAAGTACAAGCACGCAGCTGCGACCGTCCAACCGAGCACCGTGTTCGATCTGTGCCGGTAGCCACCGATCGGCGCGCAGTCCGAGAGCACGCGATCTGCTTGCTGATGAGCGCACGCGCCGGCCGACGTCGTTGTCGTGCCTTCCATGCTCAGATAGTACATTAGTACAGTACTATCCGGCATGATCAAAGCAGTTTCAAACGACGCCAGTGTTCATAAAAGCGAAAAGCAGTTTCAAGCGCAACGCCAGAGCAACTTTGGCAGGTCCTGCGCAACTCAACTGAGCTGCAACACAAAGGAGCAGCTTCGCGCAACTCAACAGATTTTGGAGAGCGTGCGTTTTTCACTTTTTCCGAGAGAGAAGAACAAGCAGCAAAGCCAAAGCACGAGAACAACAAAGCGCGATAGAATGGTACTCAACGCCGGGGGGATCGCGACGTTCAACATCCAGCACGGCTACGTGGAGGCACTCGTGCGCGGCTTTCGCTCGGGTTTCCTGGACGATGTCGACTACCATCACCTCACGCAGTGCGAAAGTCTTGAAGGTGCGCGACGCTTGCGAGAGCGTTAGCTCATGCAGCAGGATCTTTTTTTCGACGAAGAGCTGCTCAGGCTGGTTGACCGCATCATCGGAGTTATGGAGCATCTCATACTAACTCACTTGATATGTACGTCTCTCTTTATTGTTTCTGTACGTGTGTGCGTGTACATCTCTCTCTCTCTGTGCAGACGTGAAGCTCAATCTGCAGGAAACGGACTATGACCAGTTCCTCCAGGACGAAGTGAGTGCGCTCTGATGGCTGATGGACGGATCGACTGACCCCATTGATCCGATCTTTGTGGCACTAATGCACATGCGCTTTTATCACAACGTAGTCTGCGTCGATCTCGCCGTCGCTCATCCAAGCGGGGACCACAAACAAGCTGGTCTCCGAATTCCAGTTCCTGCGCGCACAAGCTATGGAACCGCTCGGCCAGTTCCTCGATTACATTACGTACGCGCGTTTACATGCATGCACATTTTGGTATTGCCACGTATGCAAAGTCGATCTTGCTTGTCGATTCA
This sequence comes from Globisporangium spiculum, assembly GCA_023335655.1. Lineage (NCBI taxonomy): Eukaryota > Oomycota > Peronosporomycetes > Pythiales > Pythiaceae > Globisporangium > Globisporangium spiculum. The sequence continues at coordinate 3,457 of JAADVO010001048.1, forward strand.
GTCAACTCACAGCTGCTTGTCGCTGTGATCGTTTGTAGATACGAGTACATGATCGACAATGTGATCCTTCTGCTCAAGGGAACGCTGAACGGACGTGACGTGAACGAGCTCATCCACCAGGTTCGTAGAAGGTCATTTCGAGCAGTTGCATATATATTCTCACTTGTGAAGTAATGACGATCCTTTTTTTGTACTGTACCTTGCAGCTTCACCCGTTGGGCAAGTTTGACGAATCCATCATGCGCAGCATTTGTGCTTTCGAGCCAAACTCGAAGGGTTACTCGGACCTCTACGAAACCGTGCTCATTGATACCCCGATCGGTAAGATTTCTCCAGACAAACCGGGTGGACGTGGACACTAAATGAACAAACTTGCTAATATCATTTTTTTGCTGCTTTGAAACCTTTTCAGGCACGTACTTCAGCCAGTTCCTGGAAGAGAGTGCCAGCGGGGACCGCATGGAAGGGACGTCGGACGTCCGCAATGTGCTAGAAGAGGTGCAGATGGAGCTCATCAAGAACAGCATGCTGAAACTGTGGCTGGAAGATTTCTACAACTTGTGCCAGGTGAGTTTCATTGAATGCTCGACCTCATTGGATTGGGATCACAAATGTACGAGTGAGGGGTAGAAGATATACCATTGCTTACGTGTCGTTACATTGCTCTATTCTATTCCCCCCTTGTAGAAAATCGGAGGCGACACTGCGATTGTCATGGGCGAGATCTTGAAGGCGCGAGCGGATCGTGTTGCGATCAACATCACGCTCAACTCGTTTGGCACACCATTGAACGAGGTACGTGCGCGCTCATGCCAACAGGCAATAGCTAGCTGCACAATGTGAAATCGTGTCTGCGATGTAATGTGACTGACTTGTGTTTGTAACATCACATTGTTAGCCCGCGATGCGCATTTCAGACCGCAAGCCGCTGTACCCATCCATTGGACAGCTGTACCCTGACGCGACCGAAATCCTGGCGGAAGCGGGCGATGAGACTGCGCTCGGAGCAGCTCTCGAGCCGTACCCAGTGTACCGCAAGATTTGGGAAGTGCACCAGTCGGAGGGCGTCGACAACAAGTCCATCGATGACGCTTTCTACGAGCGAGACGTGCAGATGAGCGAGCTGGCGTTTCAGGGCCAGATGCACTTTGGTATGTGAAGGTCCCTGCTGTCAATAGTATAGCAATGCGCTGTGCGTGTCTAACTATTTGTTTTTCTTTTGTACGATCGCAGGCTGCTTCTTCGCGTACGTCAAGCTGAAAGAGCAGGAAGTGCGAAACCTTGTGTGGATCTGCGAGTGCATTGTGCAGAACCAGCGCGACTCGATCAACAACTTCATTCCGATCTTCAGCGACAGTGCGCCATGGCGAAACATGCAAAAGAAGCGCTAAATGTGAAGCAGCAACTAGCAACGGCGCCCACCGCACAACAACAGCCAAACAACTCTGCGCAGTGTCCGCTTCGCCATTTTCTGGCTTCTCTTGCGAAGGCGATCGATCACTCGATTGATTTTCCTGTCTACTTTAGCGAACTTTACATACTTCTGCTGAGCTCCTCTAATTCAACAATCTTTTTTATCTACTTTGCGTGCCACTCAGTCGGTATTATAGAGGGTTTTACAATGATTTGGTCATACATTTTCTCAGTCATCATTACAAACCTCTTTATGATGGGAGCTTAATTGTTTTCGGATTGCTTGAGGCATTGCTTGTTGCTTGTGGTGGTGCAGAGCAAAGCAACACCACCATCATTATTGCTCCAATGATGGGGATCATGGTGCGTGTGTATTCGCTCGCTCCGTGTGTCGGTGCGATCCGCTGTATATGATACCTGCTGATACTGATGGTCTTCTGTGTTTTTGTGTTTGTGTGCGGCTATGCTTCATACCCCGCTACCATAGAACCGCGTCGTGGGCAAGCAGCTCTGCGGCCGTCGCTCGTTTTCTTCGTCGGTGATCTTTGATCGAGGTAGCTTATCAATCTACCAACGCGCTGCTGTTTGCTTTGCGCCTGATGGCGCTTGCAGGGTGAAGCGTACGCTAACGAGGTGTGGGTGCTAATGTACGTATGTCTGTGAGCAGTGATGAAGCGCCAGCAGCGCAACAACATCGCTTTGCGCTCCGGCGCAAGCGAGTTCGAGTACGTCAAGGATGAGGTCGCGCGACGCTTGATCGACCGCCTTGAAGACATCGACCGCGAGTTCCCGTTCGCGCTCGACTTGGGCTGCGGCAGCGGCCACATTTACAAGCACCTGCGCGAAGACGAAGGGCTCGGCGGCGTGAAGGAGCTGATCCAGTGCGACTCTGCCGGTGCGTGCGCATCTCGTGTGAATTTCGTCGTTCTCATGCAGAACTAGCAGCGTACCCGCTAAACGCCGGCGATAACTAACAATGCGTTTGATACTTGCAACTACAGAGAAGCTCCTGTTCCGCGATTTCGGGCCAGGCGCGAGCGACGACCAGAGCACCAGCGCTTGTAAGTGAAAAGCTCTCTCTGTAAGCTTGGGGTTGGCTAGTGTTACTCATTTCAGTTTCACGGCTGCTGTATACATGGAATTCTGAAAATTGTAGTGCGAACGAAGCGCTTGATCGCCGACGAAGAGTTCCTGCCATTCCCGCCGGAGCACTTTGATCTGATCATGAGCTCTCTGAGTCTGCATTGGGTGAACGACTTGCCAGGCACGTTCAAGCAGGTATGCAAAGCACTTTATTTTCCTGAACACAATACTGCGAATTGCCAAGTGTGTGTGTTTTCAAACAGCAAGAATTATGTACGCGAGGTCTAACTGGATCGTGATGCTTTGCTCTATTCTTTCCCGTTATGCGCAGATTCTCGAGTCATTGAAGCCCGATGGAGCCTTTGTTGCTGCGGTGCTCGGCGGCGACTCGCTTCAAGAGCTGCGGTAAGTGTTGAATGGGACCATCTCGAATGGGATAATGTTCAGTCCTTCTAACTTGCTCACGCTCACAATGGCTGAAAATTGTGTACTCTTCGTGTTGTAGAAGCGCATTCATCCTCGCGGACCAAGAGCGCCAGGGCGGCATTTCCCCACACATCTCTCCGTTTATGAATGTCCCCGATGCGGGAAACCTGCTCGTGAGCTCTGGCTTCCAGTTGTGCACAGGTGCGAAAACGCACAAAGCAAACGACTCGGTTGAGTGGCTCGTCTTGGGATTAGAGGTCGTTGTCAAGAGTGCCCAAGAGCTATGAGCTTTGCGATTGATTGACACTCTGTTGTACATGTACAGTTGACACGGACTTTATCCAAGTGGACTACCCAGACGCGTTTGTGCTGATGGAAGACCTCCAGGGCATGGGCGAGAACAACGCGGTGCTCTCGCGTGGTGCGCCGGTGACTCGCGACTCGCTGCTCGCCGCTGCGTCGATCTACCAGTCGATGTACGCAAACCCCGACGGTTCGGTTCCGGCAACATTCCAGGTCGGTGGACATGTATACATGCCAAAGCTGTTTGACGATGTTGCCAATTTGATCCATCTCGTTAGCCAAACTGATTTTTCTTGCAACCAACTGTTTGTATTGTCTATTAGGTGATTTACATGATCGGCTGGTCGCCTCACGAGTCGCAGCAGCGACCGGCGCGCCGAGGCTCCGCGCAGCGCTCGATGAAGGAAATTGGTTCCCCAGCGATCAACCACGTCGAGGAGTAAATGACCGGCAGTGGAAGCAACGGCGAATCGAATCCTATCGAAAGGGGAAGTGGCAAACGCGACAATCGCTTGAGCAGTACATGCCCCAAAACAGCACAAACAAGTATGCCATCGATGCTTGCTGAAATGTAGCACACCCGCCCAGGTACAGGCCGGAATTTGCTACTCTGGCGTCCAAGATTGCAAGACTGACTATGAAATAAAAACAATGGTGTAGGCAGCTCTTGCTCGTATTGTGGTTGTTGGGTTCTGATTGAACGATTGATGGATTGAATCTAAATGTTATGTGGCGACAATGTTCAAGAGGCCGTGCGCTCCCTGCTTCTTTGGCGAGATCAGGATCGCCTTGCGCACCTGCTTGCCCTGCAGGTGGCGCTGCACGGCACTTGAGGCCATCGCGAGCGCCAGCACCTGCTCCTGGTTGCCCTGGATGTCCGGCGACACGAAGATCGTGTCTCGCGCCTTGCCCTGCACCTGGAGCACGATCTTGACCTGCGCACTCGCGAGCAGCGACGCGTCAAACTTCGGCCACGAGCTCTCGTGTACGTCGGCAGTAGCCACATCCTCCGAGGTTTCGGCAACAAGTCCCGACACCTTCAAATGCTCAAACATCTCGGACGCAGTGTGCGGCGCGAGCGGCGCCAGCATCTTCACGAGACTCTCGAGACTCTCCTTGTACGCAGAGGTGCTGTTGAGCTGCTTCTTCTCGCCCAGCAAGTTCGAGAGCTTCATGAGCTCGGCGATCGCGACGTTGAACGACTGGTGCTGGTCCAGTGCTTCCGTAACACGCTTGATGGTGCCGTGGAGCTCAAGACGTAGCTCGTTCTCTGCTTGAACATTCGATGGCGAGTTGTTCAATGACGAACTGCTGCTAGTGACTGAGGCGTCGATCAGACCCCAGATGCGACTGATCCAACGCGATTGGCCCGCGAGGTCCGACTCATCCCACTCCAGTTCGTGCGCTGGTGGTGCCTTGAACAGCACGACAAGACGTGTCACGTCTGCGCCGTGCTGGCTGCGGATCACTTCCGGGTCCACGCCGTTGTACTTGGACTTGGACATCTTCTCCCAGACCGTGATCACCTCTTGGCCCGTCTTGTCTTCAGTGACCTTGCCATCAGCGTCCACCGAGTACTCCGATGGCTTGAGGCATCGCAGCGAGCCTGGTGACTTGTACGTTCGGCCGAGCACCATGCCCTGCGCGAGCAGCTGTGAAAATGGTTCTTCGGCAGGCAGCATCTTCTGGTCGTAGAGGAATTTGGTGATGAAGCGCGAGTAGAGCAAGTGCAAGATCGCGTGCTCAATGCCGCCGACGTATAGATCGACGCCCGATTGCTTCATCCACTTGGCGGCATGCTTGGTCGAGAACAGCTCGTCCTTGTTCTGAGCGTCGCAGTAGCGCATGTAGTACCACGAACTGTCCACAAAAGTGTCTAGCGTGTCCGTGTCACGCTCCGCGGCCCCACCGCACTTCGGACACGTGCAGCTCTTCCATTCCTTCATTCTGGCGAGCGGAGATTCGCCGTCGCCGCCCTTCAGATCGTCCGAGATATCGGCGAGCGGAGGGAGCTCCACTGGCAGATCCTGAGGTGGGACACCCACTGGACCGCACGACTTGCAGTGGATCACCGGCACGGGTGTCCCCCAGTAGCGCTGGCGCGACACGAGCCAGTCTCGCAGACGAAATTGAGTAAACGGTCCTCCGATATCCTCGTCAGCGAGCTTCTTGTTGATCTCCTTCTGTGCCTGCTCGGACGATTTGCCCGTAAACTCCCCGCTGTCTCGCAAGATCCCGTAGTCGGTCATCACGTCGCTCTCTTCCAATTGAAGGCTCACTTGCTTATCACCTGCTGCTGGTTCGACGACTTGACGGATCTCCAGGTTGTGGTAGTGCGCAAACTCAATGTCGCGACTATCGTGGGCAGGAACACCCATGACAACGCCCGTGCCGTAGTGAGGGAGCACGTACTCGGCCAAGTAGATCGGCACCTTGTTCTGCGTCAACGGGTGGGCCACGTACAGACCAGTGAACACGCCGCTGTTGGTATCTCCTTTCGTGCGGTCGTCCTTGGAAAGCGCCTTGACGCGCTCGATGTACGCCTGCACGTCGCCGAGACGAGCGGCAGGCATGTGCTGGAGCAGCTCGTCCACGACTGCACTCTCGGGAGCGACGGACACGAAGCTGACGCCGAAGATCGTATCGACGCGCGTTGTGAAAACCGTCAGCGAGATCTCCGGTGCGGACGAATCGAGCGCAACCTGGTCCAATAAAACGCAGCAAGTTTAACCCACGAGAGCTCATCAGTCATCTGCAACTCTCAGATCAGTGAATGCCGTCTTTCTCACCTTGAAATTCACTTTGGAGCCAATGGATCGGCCGATCCACGACGCCTGCATGCGCTTCACTGGCTCTGGCCACTTGGAAAGCTGCAGTCAGGCGTCATATCATATCATGCCAAACGGAAGGAAACAACACGAATGGTTCAGTCAATAAGTAGACAACAAAGAGAGAGTGAAAATTGCAACAGACGCACTTTGTCGAGGTCATCGAGCAGACGGTCACCGTAGTCGGTGATGCGCAGGAACCATTGGTTCAACGAGCGCTGCTCCACGAGCGCGCCGGAGCGCCACGACTTGCCTTCTGCATCGACCTAGAATCGATAGAAACAATAACAAAGGTCAGTCAATCGACGCTGTACAATCGCGCGCGCTCATCAGCACACACCTGTTCGTTCGCGAGCACGGTCTTGTCGACGGGGTCCCAGTTCACGAGCGCCTCTTTCCGGTACGCGAGCCCCTGCTCAAAGAGCTTGAGGAAGAGCGCCTGCGTCCACTTGTAGTAGTCCGCTGAGCACGTCGTGACCTCTCGCTCCCAGTCGATCTCGATGCCGAGCGCTTTGAGCTGCTGCTTCGCCTGCGCGATGTTCGAGATCGTCCAGTCTGCAGGCGAGATGCCGCGCTCGATCGCCGCGTTCTCCGCCGGGAGGCCGAACGCGTCCCACCCCATCGGATGCAGCACCTGCGCGGCAGAACAAATTAAACAGTAACAGTACCAGCATGCATCGTTAGACACATGGGCAGCCAATATGCAAAGACAGATCGCACGTACTTCATAGCCCTGCATGCGCTTCAGACGCGCGATGCAGTCGCTGATCGTGTACACGCGCACATGTCCGATGTGCAGTTGACCTTGTCACAATAGAGAACGCACAGTTCATAGAATCAGTACAGATCTGTCAGCCTCGTTATAGCGAGCAGCTCCGATGCACATCCAGTCGGACCGAAAGTTACCTGACGGGTACGGGAACATGGCGAGACAGTAGAACGTGTTCTTGCCGCTCGCTGCTGTTGCTGGGAGCGTCGCGTTGGCCGTGCTCGTCGCGCGCTGTGCCCATCGCTTCTGCCACTTGGCCTCAATGGGCTCCCACGCGTGTGCTGCCGTCGTAGCCGCAGCCCCCGGGTTGGTGCTGAGCGCCGCGAGCCCTCGACGCGGCCGCAGCAGCGCGCTCGTGACCCGACTGCGTAGCATCCTTCGCTCGATCAATATTGGATGACGAGCGGAGGAAAATGAGAGGAGGACATGCGGCCATCTGGTTGATACTACAGTGGGTCCGAAAAGTGAGCACCCCCCAATGAAAAATTATGTTTTATGTTCGTGCTTTGTTGAATTTTTAACATTTTTGCTTGAAACTTGGACAAGAAGGATCGTCTTTCATTGCTGTGTTTCTCGCAGTCATCGTTAACTTCAAATTTCAACTTTTGTTAAAGCCGTCAGCATCGGAAAAAAAGTTGCTGGAAAAAAGTCCACGACCCCGCAATCGTAACTTGGAATTTGTATTGCCTATTTAAATGCCCACACATAAGCCTATACTTTAATCAAAATAAAAGATTAAGGATGGTCA
>JAADVO010001049.1:0-11017 GCA_023335655.1 Globisporangium spiculum
TCGTGGCGGTTCTCGTTGATCTTCCCCAGCAGCTCGAACGCTTTTCCGTTCGGTTCGCTGCCGTCGCGCGCGAACACGATGTCTCCGCTATGCAAGAGGGACACAGCAGGTTTCGCACAACGCCACAAAGTTAAATAGCAAATCACGGCTTATGAAGCCAGGTATCAAAGCCCAAGTCATAGCAAACGTACATGGAGAGTTTCGTGGCTGGACAGTAGTCGCCTTTGCCGTCTCCGACGTAGAGTATGTGGTCGAACTTTTGCTGGCTGAGTGTGTGGTCAATGATCATGCCTTTGCACATGTTGACCTGGCAGTGCAGGCATCCGTGCGGCTCCAAATGAAGACCGTGGTACCTCTCCACGCGCAGTCGACTGCTCTTCACAGTACCGCCATCTTCATCTCCTACCGTATGTGCCTCAAAGCGCGCCGGGTTGCTGTGCACCTCACTCACGAGTGACGCAATGCCCTCATTCTCGAGCATGCTCTGGATGTAGAACGTGTTGGCGTCGCTCACGATGTGTACCGTCGCGCCGTACTCCAGCACCGCGAGTCGCACGGCGTCGAGCATCTTGGGCTGGATCGGGATCCGCGCGAGCGTCGCCTCGATCTCCTTCTTTGAGAGCGCGGGGCGTTCCGTCGCGAGCCGGAGCAGCAGTTCGTCCATGAGTTGCGTCCACTGCACGTGCAGGTAGCGCTCCTGGAGTTCCAGCAGCAGCTCTGGGTACAGCTCCCTGAAGATGAAGAGGTCTGAGTCGTCGTTCACGAGCGACCAGTCGTAGTCAAACACTACCAGCACCGACGGTGGCGGTGAAGCTTGCTGCTGGAGCTCATGCTCTGGTGCTGGTGCTGGAGCTTCTGGTGTCACTGTCATCTTCGCGTCGAGTTTGCAAATGGATGGCGCTTTCCACGTGGTTCTCTCATTTGAGTGATTGAGTGATGTATGCTTCACGTATTTGGCAAATGAGAGCGCACTTTTGATTCGCAGAAACGGTTTCCAGGCTGTCAAGCCGCTTGACTGATCAATTTCGCGACTAATCCCGGCTACGACATGATTAGATCTGCTTAGTCTGTTCGATAGGAATGCGACCGAATAAGAAATACTAATCATTTCCTGGAATCTGATAAACGACACTCGCGAAACCCGCGAATCGTATTTTCGACCATGCTGCTTCGAAAGAGCACCTCCGGATATCCGGGCGCTTTGAACAACTCGAAGGTCAAGAATGAATGGGTAAGTACGTCCACACTTGGTGGCGTTTATATAAATCGGATGGTCTTCAAACAGTGTATGTACTCTGCGTCACATTGATGCACTGCACCAGAATGCGCATGCCCTCTAATGGATGTGGTCACAGTTCTTGCACTTCTTGTTCCACATCTGGATCGTGTGGGCCGCGAACGTCGGGCACTGGCAGATGCGGCACGCGCCCATGATCGCCGCACGCTCCGCCAGGATGTCCTTGTGCTCCTCCACGTGGTTCATCGCGTGGTAAATCGCGTCGTAGAGCGGCTTCGCAGCCACTGGCTGACCGATGGTCCCGTTCAGCAGGTCCTTCGGCTCCAGGTCTCGGCCGTAGAACTTGCGATTCAGGTCGTTGCGTGTCGCGATGACCGAACCCTGCAACGAAATGCCAGCGTACAATCCTTTGCTGTGTGAGTAGCTGTAGTTAGCATTCAGTCTGGTGGTACTCAGCGCCGCCGCTGCCTCCGCAGATCGTCCATACGGCCCCACAGCGATGTCCAAGCCAGCACCCAAGTTCACCTGCGGTTTGTGGAACACTTCAACCGCATTTTGAGAGCCTAAGATGATGATCACTTCGACCAACTCACCGCCGATCTGGAACCCACCGCCGAGACCAATAGTACCGATCGCCGATGGCGCAGACCACGTCCCGTCGTCCAGCTTGGAGATCACCAAGCCCGTGCCGATCTTGCCGACGACCACGAACCCCACCTTGACGATCGTCATGACCGCGAGTCCCTGCGCCTTCTCGAGGAACGCGACGGGGATCGACCGGTCACTGGATGAAGCATTGCCGTCTCGAAAGAAGTTGCCAATGATGTCGGCGGCGTTCCGACATTCTTTCTCCAACGAGTTCGTGTACGGGAGATGCAGTCGGCCCTTCGTGTCGTGGTTGTTCTCGGCATTCGAGCGCGCGTAGAGCGCGACCAGCTCCTCTTGCACCGGGTGTAACTCCGGAGAGCAGTGCAGACACACGCGCTGCGGGATGGATTTGTCGTAGCCCCTGGCGCCGGGGATCTGCTCGCCCCACGGGATCAGCAGTCGCAGCGGAGAGCAAGAGCTGCAAACGTAGTACCCGCAACGCCGGCTGCAAATTTTGAATGCATACACAATCACGATCATTAGATTTGCTCACAATACCTAGAAGCGTCACATCTGCAGAGCAAGATGATACAAGCCTTACCATTGATGGCGGCGTTTGGTGACATCAAAGTTGATCTTGCAAATATCGCAGTTCGGGTGGTCCGCATATCGCCCTTTCATGATACCTCTCGTCTGCGGAGGAGGTCCGTCCGCGTTGGCAGTGGTGACTGGTACAGATTGGGCGCGACGCAAAGCTCCATTCTGATTGTGGTTGAAGTCGTGCGAGTCGATGCTGCTGCTGGTGCTGCTCTGACCGGCGCGGACAAAGCTCGACTCATCCTGCTGCCGCGCGTAGCCCAAGTGGTTGGCATACGCATTGCTGTTACCGCGCGCATTCCCATTATGTTGCTGCTGCATCATCGCCGACGTTGACGCGGACCGACTGGCACTGACAGGACGCACCATCTTCGCGATCGGCTCGACGTAACCAGCGCCACATAGCTGGCACACGGGGCCGTCGGTACGTGGCGCGCCGCATTGCACGCAGAAGTTCGCGGTCATCCTCCCTGCGGCTGTGGGTCTGTGTACAGACTGCGCGCTTGCGGACTGAATACCAGCGTGCTGGTCGTGAGCGTGAATTCAGCGCGAAGTCACCAGCGCAGAATGGATTGGCGATGAGTGTGCTGCGCATCTCCTCTTCTTGCCGTTCTTCCCTCCTTGCAGCCCTTGCTCCTGTCACAAGTCACACATGTTGCGTGGCAAAAACTCAAAACTGTGACACGTCGTCTGATCGCGCGTTCCAAATTTCCATCTGGGTTTGTGAAAGGACAGTTCTACATCTCCTAGCACGCTCCACAATTTAGTTGTTGTGGACCAGCTGAAAATGTGGGCCGCGAGAGACATGAAACTATGGAGCGCTCTATCCGTCGCATAAAAGAAGCATCCGCTTTCGTTGATTTTTCAACAAAAAAGGTTTCTGTCAACCGTATGACACCAATATTCACATATCGTTATTAACATCCAATCAAAAAGTACTTCCAACTATTCTTTTCATCCCATGTTCTATCCAATAGAATACGCTCATTCATGGTTCCCACTTTGATTTAGCCAATCAACGAGTGCTGACATAATCCACAGTTTCGCATCTATCTGGATCCGCCGTATGACACGCATTGACACGAACAGGCAAGCCGCAATCAACAACGACAGCAAGCAACCGAGGAGAAAAGCGGTAAGCTCTTGCGCATTGCTGATGGACGGAGCTGCGTTGTCGCGCAGTTGAGAAAAAGAGCTGCAGCCAGAAACCCCAAAACAAGGAGCGAAGTGCCATGAGTCGAATGTGCACCACGTGCGGCGTCGAGACACCCGGGGTCGCCGCCAGGTTCTGCGCCAACTGCGGCGCCAAGTACCCCGATCCAGAGAACGCCTCAGTTTTCGTTTCCCCTCCTGTCGCAGTCGCCGTTCCAGCAACAACAACAGCAACACAAGCGCAGTCAATCTACCCGCCAGTTCATTCGCCGACCTACCAAGCGCCGTACCAGCCGCAGCCAGTACCAGCGTACCAACCAGCACCACCACCGCCAGCAGCAACCATGGCGCAGAACTATCCCCAGAAGGACGTCTTCAACGGATCCCCTCCTTCAGTCTCGCAGCAGTACCAGGGACAACAGTACCAGGGACAGCAGTACCAGGGACAACAGGGGCAATTCCAGGGCCAGCAGGAGGAGCAGCCCGCACTCTTCGGCACCAACCCCACGAGTAGCAACCACGATATGACGCGTGGCTCGTCTTCCTCGGATGAGGGCCAGACGAAGGGCGGGTTCCTCAAAGGCCGATACGCCGACCACCCAAACTGCGACGTCTGCCGAGTGGGCTTCGACATCGGCAAGCGTCGCCACCAGTGCCGCAAGTGCGGTCGCTACATCTGCGGCACGTGCTCGCCCGTGCGCCTGCTGATCCCGTACGGCCAACAGATCGAAGGCGCCAAGGACTACGACACGGCGACCCCGCAGCGCGTGTGTCTGCACTGCGCGCCGGAGCTCCACCCACTCCAGGACCAGCTTGCCGCCCAGTACGCGCGCTCCAACCTGGACAATGAGCACGAAGCGAAGAGCCGCATCCATGTGCCCTACACGGACTCGTTGGCGAAAGAGTGCCAGAACGCAGCCGACATCATCGGCAACTTCTTCCGCAATGACAATGCCGCGTCCAGTGACCGGTCGATCCCCATCTCGTTCCTTGAGAAGGCACAGGGACTCGCGATCATGACGATCGTCAAGGCGGGTTTCATGATCACAGGCAAGATTGGGACGGGGCTCGTGGTCGCGCGACTCCCCGACGGTTCGTGGTCCGCTCCATCAGCGATTGGCACCGCGGGACTGGGCGGCGGGTTTCAGATCGGCGGTGAGATCGTCGAATTGATGATCATTCTGGGCACGCGGGGTGCCGTCGAAGTGTTCCACAAGCCCCAGGTGAACTTGGGAGCGGGTCTGGACGTCGCTGTCGGTCCGTACGGCCGAGCGGCATCCGCGGACGCCGCGTTGACCACCGACACGCTCAACGCGAACTACAGCTACTCGCAGAGCAAGGGGCTGTTCGCCGGCATCGCTCTGCAGGGCTCCGTGATTGCCGCGCGCACGGACCTGAACCGCAAATTCTACGGCCGTGACCTGGAGCCCAAGGAGCTGCTGAGCGGTACTGTGGCGCAGCCGCCGGCCGCGCGTCCGCTCTACGAAGCGATCTACCGCGCGATGCAGGGCGTGCAGGAGCTCCGCGCCGTGCAGGAGGAGCTCTCGACCATGATGGGCACCTGCCGCCGCTGCACGTGTCAGAAGTTCGTCGCGCACGTGCACCAGATCTGGAACAAGAAGTGCAAGAACTGCGACCACGTACACTAATCAAACACCTCGGTCGCCCCATTTTGAATACCCCATAGCCTTTAATCATAATGAAACATACATCCTCTGTTCCAGAAAGTTTGCAAGATATCAGATCTGCTGCTGTTCCAAAACTAGCAAATCTGACTGCTGATCATTTTTGACTGGACAAAAAAAATGTATTTTAGCCAATTAAACACAGCTGGCATTCAGCTCTCGACTGACAATCTCATCGTACAAATCCACATCAAGATCAATGACCATCGGGAGAACACCAAGGCGTCGCATGCAGTCCTTGTGCATCCGCGGCAGTTTGTAGTTGTTGCCGCCTTTGACTCTCAGCACAGATGACATTACCTGCTACAACGTAAGAAACGTGTTTTCCAACGTCTCGTACGATAGTGTTTCAAATGCAAAACTCACGGGCAAGCATTTCCTCTAGTGTCTCGGCGCACTCTTTAAACTGCAAGCTCTGGATGGAGTAAAAGAACCCGAGATCTATCACATTGAGATTAAGCGACTGAGGTGGCTGGCGATGGACAGTAAAGTCCCAGCTGTCGGCAGTGGCTGCCTCCAAGAACTCTGCGTCCGCGACAAACCGATGTGGCGTGGCGTTGTCGCGTTTAAGCACGATGCGTCTGCCGCTCCACGACGGCCACTTCAGCTTGATTGTTGGTAGCACGGAGTCGAGCAACATCCTCTTGTAGGTTTCTTTGTTGGTAGGAAATGACTTGAGCTCGAGTGTTCCAGCTTCACGGTTGCGGCTCGCGCGCTGGGCTGGGGCATAATTAGCGAAAGGCCACATGCCCAAGTGACCGTCAAACACCTCCCCCGTGCACGAGTTGATTCTTGGTCGCGCGACCGCGCACAAAAACATTATCTTCGGAATGTGCGACTTGTAGCGAGTGTGGAGGTACGGATCTGGCTCCGTTGGCGTCAGATATACGCGGCGCTTGGTCTTCTTCATGAAGAATCACTTCTCGTCCAAGTGGGCGCGGTCATACATGGAGGGAGAACGTGGCACCACGTGGAATGAGCGCGACGAACGACGATATGAACCGGACTCGCTCTGCCTTCTGGTCCTCAGACAGCGTCGGTTTTAGCGTGACTGTGTGGACGTGCAGCACCTTGTTCTTGAGGTATTGTTGGAGCGTTGTGGTTGGGATGGCAAGGGCGGCGCTCAGTGACCGTAAGTCGTCTCGCTGCTCGAGCTTCAGCTTGGCCATTCGCTCGTGCAGGTCCTTGATGTACTCGTCTGATAACCCTTTCCTGCCGTTGTTACAAGCGTTGCCATTAAAGGTGATACCGCGCGTGGCGCTGTCTGCGCGCTGATCGCCGTATTGCTTCCACACTCGATACACAGTGTGAACATTGACGTTCCACTTCTCACTTGCGTCCTTTAGAGCGCCGTGCTGCAGCCGGCCGTTCTTGTTTCCTTCCAGCAGCTCCATGACAAGAGCGCTCTTCTCCTCCACCGCCAATCTGTGGTGGCGTACCTTCAGTATGAGGCGCCCCATGCCGTCAATCAGCTCTTCCATCTTCGTGTCCAGGATGATTGGAAATGAAACTCCTTCCTCTGACACCCACACGCATTACTATTTTTATCCAATCAAATTTGTCCCTGATAAATTTTATCAAATAGAAAACATTTGAGGCACGTGTGAAGTGGTTTCATTCGCGATAACTACGTAAAAATAGCAAGAAATCACCCGCTCGGAGAGCTTCAATTATATCCAATCAGAGCGGCAAAATGTGCAGTGGTTAAAAGTCTGCGTATGCTCATCCAAACCTTGCAAACTTGTTGGGACAGAGGAAGTACATGTTCACCACTGTGTGGAGCATTCTCGCATGACGAGAAAAGCATTCTGGTTAGGCATGGTGTGACATGTCTATACAAAGTTTCAGTATAAAGAATGATAGTCGCCTACTTGAGCTGACTGATACGCTGCCATTAATCAATCCGCCACTTCAGTATCGAAATGCTGAAAGAAGCCAAGTCGCAGCATGACGCTGGCGGCGGTGGTGCTGGCGACGTCACGGCCACAGTCCCAGCCGCAGAGACCGCGCTGCCGGCAGCGGAGCTCTCGGCGCTCGACCGCTTCCTGCCACTCTGGATCGTCGCGTCCGCAGGTGCGGGGCTGGGGCTCGGCCAGCTCCCGGCCGTGCACTCGTTCATCGAGTCGACGACGATCGGCGGCATGAACGCGCTTGTGGGCGTGGGGCTGCTCGCCATGATGTACCCGCCGCTCGCGAGTGTGCGCTGGCCGCTCGTGGGCCACGCGTTCACTTCGGACTGGCGCCTGCTCGTGATCACGAGCATGCAGAACTGGGTCGTCGGCCCGGGGCTCATGTTCCTGCTCTCGGCAGCGTTCTTCCGCAGCGAGCCGGGCTTCCTCGCGGGTTTCAGCCTCGTGGGCTGCGCGCGCTGCATCGGCATGGTCATGATCTGGATCGCGCTCGCCGACGGGGACCTCGAGTACGGCGCGGCGCTCATCGCGATCAACTCGGTGCTCACCATGGGACTCTACTCGCTCTACGCAAGCTTCCTGCTGGGCACGCTCCCCGAGGCCATGGGACTCCCCATGCAGGACGAGCTCCATATTACGGTAGGCGAGATTGCAGGCAACGTCGGCATCTATATGGGCGTGCCGTTCGTGCTCGCGATCGTCGGCTGGCTCGTGCTTGTCAAGTACAAGGGCGAACAGTGGTACTTTGAGACGTACGCACCGAGGCTCGACGTCGTGGCGCTGCTGGCGCTGCTGTTCACGATCGTCGTGCTCTTCGCGTCGCAGAGCCAGCGCATCACGTCCACCATCGCGCCCGTGCTGTTCGCCACCGTGCCGTTCGTGATCTACTTTGCGCTCATCTTTGTGAGTACGTTCGCACTGGCCAAGCGCTGCGGCGCCAACTACGCGCAGAGCGCCACGCTCGCGTTCACTGCGACGAGCAACAACTACGAGCTGTCGCTCGGCGTGGCGGTCGCGACCTTCGGGCTCGACTCGGATCCAGCCATGATGAGTGTCGTCGCCGCGCTCGTGGAGATCCCGACCATGCTGCTGCTCGTACGCCTCTCGCTCTGGGCCAAAGAGCGCTTTTACCCAGCGGTGTTGCATGCAGGTCAAGACGTGGAGGTTGACTTTGATGCCACGAAGAACTGTGGTGGTGGTGGTGGCGGTGGCGGCGGCTTTGTGGCCATCGACAGCCCTATTTAAGAGTGTCAGTGGATGTGGAGAGCTATTCTATCAGCCAGATTGGCAAGCACTGGGTTATGATAAAATATAGAGTGAGAACAAGCATAGAGCTCCATATACTTTACACAACAGATAGTATTTTCACTTTGCCTGTTGTGTGGGTATGTATCATCGCCATCATGCAAATGGAAATCGAATTGCGGTTTACATACCAGTCAGTAGTGGGATTTGATGCAAATCATGTGGCGCGTATCCCATGCAAAACATCAGAGAAACTGAGCGAAAAATAACAACACAACAAAGCGAGCAAGAGAAAGGAAGGAAGGACGACAGAGCGAGAGCGAGAGCCACTCCACTTCGAAGTGAAGTGCCGCCGCGTGACGTGAAACGAGCCACCATGAACACCGCCACCTCAGTGAACACACCAGCAGCAGCAGCGCCGAAAGCGCGGCCCATAACGCTCGAGGAGAAGCGCGCGCGCCAGCGCGCCTACGTTAAGAAGAGCTACTACCGTCAGCAGGTGCGCATGCACGTGGGCTTTGATACTAAAGTATCAGCAGCATTGTCTACTTGAGACATGAGCAAGAATCTAATCCATTGTCACGCATGTGTGCTGCATTACAATAGAGCACGGTGCACGCGCTCAAACAGCAGGTGCAGCAGCTCGAGGTCGAGTACAAGCGCCTCGAGAGCGCAGTCGCACGATCAGGTCCAGGAGACAGCCAGGCAATACTGCACACTGAAGAGGAAGAAGATTTTTTTGGAGAGAACGACACGGATGGCGACGACTGTGACACTGTGGCGCTCACGAACGCGTACACACGGCTCACGCTACTGAAGGAGAAGCTGCGTGAGGAGAACCGCGTGCTCGCGAACGCTGTGCTGGAGCACGAGAAGTTCCAGCACCAGTTGGGGAATCTAGTCGACGCCGAGAAGGTACTGTTCGGCTGGCTGGCTGATACTTAAATCTCAGAACTGACCTTGCGATGGCCTTCATTTTCTCTTCCCTATGCAGAACTCTTCGGGTCCCAGCTCTAGTGCTTCCAGATCTGCTACTAACAATCCTAATGGTTTCTCAAAGGCTCGGCGGCCACCGGCCATGGTCAAGCCCTTCACAATCGAGGAGTGTCAGCAGATCGCCGCCAAGTGCTACGCGCGGCTCTTTCAGTTCCAGCAGACCAACTTCTTCGAGAGCACGGGTGCGAACGTCTTTGGCTGGCGTGACGAGCGCCGCGTGTTCGACGGCGACCGGTTCGACTTCTCGATCAAGAAGTTCTTCTACGGCCATACGGCGTCCAATCTCTCGCTGGCGGGGTGGAGAGTCACTTCCTCGCCCAGGTTCCGAGATCTCTTCCCGAGTACCCTTGACATTGACGTCTACATCTTACAGCAAGTGGACGCCGACAACGTGGTTGTGTACCGCGAGATTCACAGTGCTGACGGTCTGCTAGTTGAGAAGACAATGTTCCTCACGTCGCGGATCCGCATTGACAACGGATACATCAATCTCTTCCAGTCAGTCGACCCCACAGGACGGTTAGCAGATGCCGCTGAAAGAGAGCCTCAGAGCGAGAGTGCTTCCGCGTTGGACGTGAAGCTGCGGAAAGAGCCCAAGGTGGTGTGGCGAGGGCTGTTGAGCTGGTAGGAACAAGAGGCTCAAATGCTTTGTCCTACTTTCTCTGCTATGTGTGTTGTGATGTGTGACCCTGTTCTAACCAACGTCCCTTTCGTGTGCTGTGCTGTGTTGTGTTGTGGTGTATTTCTTTCACAGGGCGGTGTTTGAAGAAGCGGGTGAGAACGCCGAGCATTGCATGTTCAAGTTTGGCGGGATGGTGCCGAGTAACTCGGCCTTGTGGATGCTCGAGATCCTGCTCATCGTGCTGCGGTGGGAGAACCTCGTGGTCGGCCCCGTGTTTTCCATCTGCTGATCGGACATAAGTGGTGGTGGTGGTAATGGTGGCGTTAAATATTTACAAACAGCATGTAGTGGGGGAGTTTAGCGTAGCAGAGAGAGAAGTATTGACTCAATCAGCCCTGAAAGAGATCCGAAAGTGAATTTTGCTTCCGTTCTCTACTCGATCTCAGATCTGAGGCAAGACAGCAAAGCCGAACGACAAATAAGGGAAGCTGATTGATTTGTGAGTCCAGCCAGAAGGAAGCAACTTCCCGTCTTCAAAGCATTCCAGCCAGTCAACAAAGAACTCCACAAATTTGGATCGCACCAGGTCCTCGTTTCCAAACTGTAACATTCAAAAATCCTGGTACTCGTCGGTAGTCCGTGGGTTTGGGGCGTCTTCGGAAAGGTTGCAGTCTCTATCTAATCTGCATGTCAAGGTCAGATCCACTGGGTTCAGTACTGTACAAGTGTATGTACTGGCTTTGCCACTTGCATTTTGATTCCTCAGACATGGTTCATGTATCGATTTTCACGATTCTCTCTCATTTGAAGGGCTCGATCTCGATAAATCGGCATATTTGCCGACTTGCTATTTAACTTTGTGGCGTTGTGCGAAACCTGCTGTGTCCCTCTTGCATAGCGGAGACATCGTGTTCGCGCGCGACGGCAGCGAACCGAACGGAAAAGCGTTCGAGCTGCTGGGGAAGATCAACGAGAACCGCCACGA
>JAADVO010001050.1:0-11011 GCA_023335655.1 Globisporangium spiculum
GGAAGAGTGCGCTGCAGTTCTGGCAATCGGACGGCACGTTCTGGCCCGAGCTGCAGACGATCGCGCTCAAAGTGTTCTCCATGGCAGTCGTGGCGGCGCCAGTGAAATAGGACACGTCCAACGTCTCCAGTTTGTGCATGTGTTGCCAGTTTAGGAAGCGTTGTGGATGTCATTCACAGCGGTCTGCATACATTGGTGCTGGTTGAGTGAAGGTGAATGTGAGTGGCTGAACTGCCCTCTGGAATCCTTCGAGAACGTGCTGAACTGGTATACTTACTGTGTTGGTGCATGTGACAGAGCGTGTCTTTCGTTCGTTCACCTTTGCTGATGGTGTGGTCCCAGCTGGTGGAAGAGAAAGCCCAAGCGAAGTCCTCAATCGATGGCAGCCAGCTGCTGGAACTGGAAGCAGGCAGGGCGAGCTAGTCTGTTCATCGCTGCTGGTTGGCTGGCTGACTTTGACGCAGTAGGCATCTACTGGGATCAAACGATCCGACTCACAGTTAATTCAGACAATTGGGAGCGTGCGTAGGTAGGTACATCGGTGCGCTGCGCATGGCCATTTCATCCACTAAATCCACACTCGTTCATCGAGTTTTAATGGTGTGGATTGCAGCACTCTGACCTCGGCAACTGCATTCATCACCCGAGAACCTATCTACTACATTGGAACTATTACACCTATTTCTTTCAGTTGTATTCGGATAGCACGCCAAAAAAATCGAGCGCCCGCATATGATGAATTTTTGATTCTCGTGCACAGACGCCACTTTGATATCCAATACGTACCGAAGTGCCCAGCCAGCGACTGAGTTGAGTTCCTCTCAAACTCTCGTGGCGCACACCCGCTTGGTGCAGAACAGCTCACGCCGAAGAGATCTCGAGGACTAAGCTCCAAGTACTCCTACAATGGTGGGTGGTCTGTTTGGAGCTGGGAGGCAGTGCACGCACTCTCCACATACGTAGTCCGCGAGGGAGCAATCCAAAGGAACGCGAGATAGTATATTCCCACTCTCTCCTGATCTGACTACGCAGACACACGCCGCCTCGACAGGCTATGCACAACCAGCCTCAACCGGACAGAGTGCATCTCGAACTTTTGGTGGCCGGCGTGTCCGATAGGACAGCGCTCGACCGAGGAGCTCTCTGTTGCTACTGCCCCAGCACCGCACCTCTCAGTCGGGAGAGAGGAAGCCCGAGGAGGAGAAGTCCACTCTTGCGGTGGGTTGGTCAACTGCAAGGGTGGGCAACTGCGTCTGACGGGCGGCAGCGTCCACCAAACAGGACAACAGGAGCGCCAAGTCGGTTTTGAGCTAATTTTTCACGCCTTGTCACATGTGGGCGTGTAGAGAGAGAGAGAGAAGTGGTGGTGGGTTCGTCAACTGAACCGTATCTACGGCTTTAAAAGAAACTAACTGGTGGAGCTTCTGTACACCACCTCCGTGCAGCATTGAAGGCGCGTTCCTCATGTGGCATTGTGGCAGGCAAGAGCCCTCTGCGGAACTCTGTGTGCTGCCGCCACCAGTTTGTGCAATCGGGCCAATAAACCCACATCCCCTTTCTATGCAGAAAACATGCCACGTTTTTCAAACAACTGCGCTCGCAATGTCTATTGTCTGCCTCTGATAGCTCATTATCCTTATGTGTATCGTGTTATTGTTCTTTATGAAGGTTACTGAGCCAAGCTGATTCGATACAAACCACTCAGCTAACACCCTTGCTGTGATAATGTACCATAAATAAAAATGCAAAATAATTTCATAAAAGGGTTTTAATCCGCGAATCATTGCGTGAAACTGATGGGAACAAGGATCTCCCTCCTCCTCCCCACCTGTTAGGCACCCACCACCATTCTCACTCGCAACCAGAGGAAGCTCACTCCATTCGCCTCTCCCTTCCACCGCTCTCTGTGGATCTGCCTGCCTGCATCCACCAGCACAGCACAGCAGGGCGGCGGTTACCTCTCTGTCTGTGTCTGACTGCGTCGCTCGCCACTTCCCAATCCGCAGCGCCAAGGTCAAGCACCAGCCGTCCACACTCACGCAACGCTCGTCCTAAGCCAAGAGCCACGCAGAGTCGAAATGGTCGCCAACCGCCGCCCCGCCGAGATCCAGGCCGAAGTGCCCACGTCCGTGTATGCGCTCGACCTCACGCGGCTGAGCGAGCTGCTCTCGATCCCCGAGGATGAGCTCGTCTCGGGCTTCCAGAGCAATCCGACGGCCTCCGACATGCACGGCGTGATCGTGGACGCCGGCGAGGACGTGCCGTTCGAGACCGTCGGCCACGTCGGCGGCGACGACAGCGCGCTGCTCGAAGAGGTCGCGCCGCACATCAACATCAAGATCCGCGGCGACGTGGATGACGGTGACGACGACGACGCTCGCGTGCTTGGGAAGCCGCCACTTGCGATGTCGCCCGTGACGCTCGAGCGCAAGGTCGTGCGCCAGGTGCTGCTCACCGCGGCGGTGCGCAAAGCGAGTCTCGATACGCACGGCAACCCGAAGTGCCTCATCCAGCTGGGCTCGCAGACGATCATCAGCCACATCCTAACCCAGCTGTACGCTGCGGGCATCGAGCGCGTGGTGATCGCAGTCGCTGCTGCCGGCGCGCAGATCATGGCGGTCGTGAAGCACGCGCCGTTCTTCACGAAGATGAAGATCGAGTTCCTCAACCTGGGCGAGGACTACAGCGAGGGCCACGCGCGCTCGATCCTCGCGGCGCGCGCCATGTTCCCGAAAGGTCCATTTTTGATCCACACGGCGGACCACATTTTTGATAAGTCAATCATCTCCAAGATCTCGAATTTTCAGCTCAACGACGCGGTGGCGTGCGTACTCGTAGAGACCGACGTCGTGGGGCTCACGGGTCTGCCGCCGACCGCTGTGCGCGTGCAACTGGGCAAGGAGAACGTGATGCGCATCGCGCGTGACTTGGCGCAGTATGACGGCTTCGATGCGGGTCTGTTCGTAAGCTCGGTGGCGATTTTCGACGCAATGCAGGACCTCGCGGCGAAGAAGAGCTACTTTTCGTTGGCTGAGGCGCTGAACTACTTCACAAAATTCAACAAGCTCA
This sequence comes from Globisporangium spiculum, assembly GCA_023335655.1. Lineage (NCBI taxonomy): Eukaryota > Oomycota > Peronosporomycetes > Pythiales > Pythiaceae > Globisporangium > Globisporangium spiculum. Next base: position 3,070 of record JAADVO010001050.1, read on the forward strand.
CGTACCTGCCGACCGCGGGCGAGACGTGGTTCAGCATCGAGACGCAGGAGCAGCTCGCTTACACGAAAGACAGCGACGGCGTGGCCGTGCTCTCGCCCTGGACCGTGTTCCTCGCGTCCACGCCGCAGACGCTGGACGACCCGTCGCTGACGAAGAACGTGGTTATCGGCGTCTCGGCGCCGGACCAGGAGGCGTCGCTGCGCGTCGCGGGCAACACGGACGCATCTCGAGTCTTTGAAGGGTTCATCATCGGCGTCGGCAATGCGGACCAGCGCGATGGCGAGGGCGGCATGTCCATGAGCGATTACGAGGCCATGATGGAGTCCGACACGCGCCCGCTGCTCGCATTGGGGAGACGCAAGTCGACGTTCCTCGCGTCTTCGCGCTCGCGACTCTCGCACAATGGCTCGTTCATCGACCGCGCGACCGGCGCGCTGGACGACTCGTTTGTGCTCTCGTTCCCCATGGACGACGAGACGTCCAAGACGATTGAGAACATATCGGCGAGCCGCCACGCGTACTTGATCGAGATGAGCGCGGACCCGTCGATCTCGCCTGCGATTGGCAGCGGCGGCGTTAGTAGTGCACCGAGCAGTGCTCAGTACATGCTCGCGGTGCCCGGAAAGGAGCACGCAACGCCCAATCCCTCGCGCCAGAGTCGTCGCACGGAGATCCTGCCGTCCGACATCACGGACATCTCGCTTGAGACCCGCGGGTACGACGACAACCTGGAGGTGACGGTTGTCGTGCGCCGTCAAGTGCCGCTCATCGGCTACCTGCTGCTGCTCTCGAGTTTGATCACGATCTCGTCAGTGGGCGTGGCACTGGACATGGAGGACAACGTCGCGCCGTTGCTCAAGCTCTTCTGGCGCAACACGGCGACGTCGCTCACGACGTTCCCGCTGGCGTGGTACGCGATCAAGAAGAACGGTCCGCCGCCGATGAGCAAGGAGTTCGTGCTCACGATGCTGCTCACGGGCGCCTCGTACGCGTTCTACTTGGGCTCGTACGTCGTGTCGCTATCGCTCACGTCGGTCGGCCACGCGACACTCTTTAACAACGCGCACTCGCTGCTGCTGGTGTTCGTGAAGCTCTGTCTTGGCCAGCCCGTGGCGCTCTTTGAAGGGCTCGGCGCGGCGGTCGGTATCGCCGGTGGAGCGGTCACCACCATGGACTCGACGGTCGCAGGCGAGAACATCGTGTCGCCGACCGCCTTCGGTGACATTGTCGCGCTCGTCGGCGCGTTCGGCGGCGCGACGTACTTTGTGCTGGCCAAGAAGCTGCGCGCCAAGATGGACATCGTCGTGTTCATGTGCTCGCTGACGGCCACGTCCGCGATGGTGCTACTGCTGACGATGCTCGCGATGGGGGAGGACATCTCGTTCTCCGCAGACGTGCACAACGGCATCATCGGCTGGATCAACCCACTGCCGAACCGCCTGCTCATCGTGTGCTACCTCGTGTTTGTGTGCGACCTCGTGGGTACCATGGGGTACATCAGCGTGATGAAGTACTTTGACCCGATCGTGATCTCCGTCGTGTGTCTACTCGAGCCGATCGTGGCGACCGCCATGGGCATCCTCGTGGGTGTGGACGCTGTCCCGGGGTTCCTGACCTTTGTCGGCGCGACGCTCGTCATCGGCGGCACGTTCATGGTCATCGCCACCCAGAACCAGAAGACCGAGCAGATCGACGCGACCGAGGCGATCAAGAGCACAACCAACGCCACACCCAAGGCGCTCTACAGCTCGCGCGTCAAGAGGCGGACGATGAACTACGGCTCGGTGAACTAAGCTCTCGCTCTTTCTGTCTTTGTCTCTGCTGTTGTTTGGTTGTTGTTCAAAAATGAAAAGATTGCTTTAGATATCCACACACCACCACCATTTTCTTCGCGCTCTTCATATTCAAATCAGTCCACGCTCAATTGGATGAGGGGTGTTAGGTAAACAAGTTGTGTTCACAGTTGTGTGCTTAGCAAACTGCGAGTAGATTTTGTACAAAAACCAAAGGCTCCAGGTTCCGAGTGCTACAAACCTCAAACCGAGTCCGTGACAAGCTCCACGACCACTTTGCCCATCGCGTGGCCTGCTTCCAGGTACTCCATCGCCGTGTCAGCCTTCTCGAATGGGTACACCTTGTCAATCACGGGCGAAATGACGCGCTGCTCGCTCAGTTCCTTGATTTCGTCCATCACGGCACCGTCACCCACTGCGAAGAAGTAGTCGTAGTTGATCTGCGCCTGCCGCGCGCGCTTTACGACCGAGTGGCTGAGGCAGCCGAGGACGAAACTGATAAAGCGGGAGACGGCGATGCCTTTGGCTCCAAGATCTTGCAGCACCTGTGGCGTCGGCGTTTCGGAGATCGAGATGACCGACCCGTTCTTCGTCACGCACTCAAAACATTTCTTGGTCTGTGATTCATTTTCAACACAGAGAAAGGTGAGTGATCGTTAATATTATTCACGTTGTCATTGCCTAGAAAGAGTAACTTGTGGTTCTGCTACGTACTTCGCCTGTGCAGTCGAGCGCGAAATCGTACTCTGCCAGCTCGCGCTCAAACGACTCGCGCGTATAGTCAATCACTTCGTCTACACACCGATATAATTGGAGAACGAAAAGCGTAAGTTTCGTCACTGCCAGTCAGTCAACGCACTAGGTGTGTGTGTGCGCCTCAAGTGCAGAACAAATCAGAGCGTTAATTGCAGGCTCCACGTACCAGCTCCAAGGGTTTTCATTCGCTCGATCTTCTTGGTGCTCGCTGTCGTCGCCACGGTTTGAGCCTATAACACACATCAGGTAGGTGGACATCAGTGTATAGTGGCAATCTATAGCCTACAATAATCATGTTTGCTCACCATGAACACTCTCTTGGCAACCTGAACCGCAATAGAACCAACTCCACCAGCTCTGTACACACATTATTGAGAGCAATCAGTTTCAGTAACAAACCGCCACAAAGTCCATTCATTCGTATGCCGACAGCCGTACGTACCCGCCAGTGACCAGCACTTTCTTGCCTTCCTCCAGGTTGCCCGCTCGGAAGCTCATGAGCGCAGTCAGCGTCACGAGAGGCAACGACGCAGCTTGGACATGCCTGAAACGTCATGACCATTTTGAATCATGTGAGTTAGCAATGGTAGCGCTTGCTCTCTTTTTCATTGGTGCAAGTGCGACTAGACGATAGTCAGCGGCCGTTTGCTTACGTGAGGTTTGCTGGTTTCTTCGCGAGGTAGTCTTCATGAACGCCTACGAGTCTGTGATACAAGTCATAGTACATACATAAGAGCACAAGTTCAGCAATAGTGAATCCAGACTGCGAATTAATATCATCGACAGACAAATCAAAGTCCACACTACGCACTCTGCCAACGCGCCGTTACGGTCGTGCGGCAGCATCCCAAACACGGCGTCGCCGACCTTGAACTTCTTCACATCCGTGCCGCACGTGATCACCACGCCCGAGATATCGTACCCCACGATGTGCGGCCTGTATAAGTATATGAATTGTAGTGATAGTCCATTGAGCAAGTCTATCGACGACCTCTAGCATTTCAAGTAGAGTTCTTACCACCGCTCTTCCACGATGAACTTGAGCGCTCCTTGCCGCCTCTTGTAGTCAATCTGCACTCGAAATCATACGCCAATCACATTCCACCGCGTCAGCCCATATGCAACCAATACCTCTATCAGCTAGCCCATGGCATCTTCATCATCAGCCGTCCTTCTTACCGGATTCAGCGAGGCGGCGTAGACTTTGACCACGACGTCGCGCGGGTCGCGCAGCTCTGCATCCGGCTGCTCGCCCATTTGCAGCACGGCGGGACCGCCATACCTGTCGTGCCATCCACAGCAATAGCGTAACACAAACGGAGCCAAGAGTATGTGTAAGTGGCTGTATGCCTATGTGTGACCGTGAAGTCTACCCCGATCCATCCGTTGAGGATCAGATCACCAAGGAGGTGAGCCATGCGGAGCTCCATGTTGAAGTGACGCGGTGTAAGACGCACGCTCATAGCCAGGACGCACCTCGTATAGTACCACGCGCGCATGCTCTCTCTCCGCTTCGCTCTCTCTCTCTTGCTCTCTCTCTTGCTCTCTCTCTCTCTCTTGCTCTGTTGATCTCCGCCCTTCTGCTTGCTTGATGTCGTACAGAGAAGCTGTCACCTTGCGTCTTCGTTTGTCTCTCGTGCCACTTCTTGACAGAAATGAAAAAAGGGTCATTTGTGAAAAGGCGAATCCGGGGAGAATTTGTATAGATTCTCACAGAATTCGATTTGGCTGAGGTGGTCCACCCAATCGTTATTTTCAGCAACCTTACTTTCATTATTGTAAATTGAGCATTTGTGAGCGCCTATTCTGGACAATAAAATCTCGGTTTTGTTGTCCACCTCTGCTTTGCGAACCCCGCAAAAAATGCTGTGGGAACTTGAAGGCGGAAAATAAAACCAAAGCAAAAGCTCTCAAAGGAGCGCGAGAGTGAGAACGCGAGAATAAAACGACTCGCTCGCCCCCCTGCGCACACGACAGCAGACAGACGAAGAGGAAGGAAGCAAGACAAAACACGCGAGGCAGCGCTCATTGACTCACTCGCGAATAGGAACAGCAGCAGCGCACGTCTCTCTCTCATTCTATCGACAGTGCTAGACGAGGCGCGAGAAGCGAAGAGACTCCGATCACCAGGCGACTGACTCGTAAGGTACTGCGTGTTGCTTGTGTAAAGAGTAGAAGTGCGTGTCTGTGCGTTTGTGTATATATATATGTATATATGTATATATGCCATGAGAGTCAGTGCGTCAGTGTGTACTGCATCTCTGCATGCGGATCAAACGGTGCCAAGCCACGCAGTGGTCGAAGCGAGCGCGCTCAATGCGCTCGTGTTTGTGCTCCGCGTTCATTGCAGTATTGCGTGTTAGCAGTGCCCAGCGCGTACTTTCGGTAGAGATGATGGATGTATCATCTGAAGCAGCTGAGTAGAGGTTGGATAGACTAGCCTTCCTCTTTCCTGCGTGTGTGGTGCTGTCTTGAGATGTTTCAGTTCTCACTGTCAGTTGGTCGCACTATGGAAAAGAGTCTGATTACAGCCATTTGTATCTGCAAAATAGATGGAAGCAGCATTTGTCCACGTGGTTCTGAATCGTTAGCTGTGTATTTATTACTGCTGCTGTTGTCCACAGTGAGTGAGTGTCCGTGAAGCGAGGCGAGCGTCATGAAGAAAGGGTCCATCTCACCGTCCGCCAAGAACCACCGCCAAGCGCTCTCGGTGTCGCCGCCGAAAGGATCACCCGTGCATGGCGAAGGCAAGATCTCGCTGCGCGTGGACCAGCCGGTCGAGGGCTGTCAGGTGATGACGCATGCGTTCTTCCGCTCGGTTGAAGGCGACATTGACGACAAGGACGTGGATCTGCAGTTCCACTGGTACCGGTCGTCGACGCGGCGCGCGTGTGCGAACAGCGAGTGCCCTCGCCACGGTGAAGGCAACGTGCTGCTGCTCGTCGCGAAGCTGGAGTGTGTGCTCTGCTGCCGCCTCGGGATCACGCGAGAGCACTCGAGCTTCTGCAGTTCCGACTGCTTCCGGCTCGCATGGCACAAGCACAAGCAACTGCACGACAACCTCGCGGCGCTGCAGAGCACGAGTGACGCGGTGCCGTGGAAGTCGCAGCTGTACCACCTCGAGGCGCTTTGTCCGCAGCCAGAGGAGAGGTGGCTCGAGATCCACGAAGAAAAGTGGGTAGTAGTCGTATTGTGTTGTAGCTGTTGTGGGGTGTATTCAGCTGCTAACGCTTGAAATTGCTGTCAACACTGTGCTTCGAAGTCGGTCGTACCGCCCTACTACTGATGACGTGGGGCACGTGATCCGAGTCGAGTGCAAAGCGACGAAGCGCGTGGGTGGCTCTGTGCTGATCAAGACTGTCGACACAGGGATCGTGCTTCCGTGTAAGGGAGAACGGCCTTCAGATGAATCGTAACGAAGACAAGGACTCATTCCTCTACACATGTGTATGTGCTTTGCAGTTCCTCCCATGCCCCCAAGACGCCAGATGCTGGCGAACGTCCACGAAGAGCGACCAACGCCGCGACTGCGACAGATTGGGATGTTCCGCGTGCTCACGTACAACATTCTCGCCGAAATCTACGCCACGAGACAGATGTACCCGTACTGTCCTGTGTGGGCACTGAGCTGGTCGTTCCGCCGAGAACTGTTGCATCGCGAGCTGCAGACGTACAACGCAGACATCATCTGCCTTCAGGTACACAGATGCTAATGATCTGTGTGGCGTGAATGTATGTCGAATGTGAACGTGAGAGCTAACTGGTTGGGGGAATGTCTGTATCCGGCGAGAACAGGAGGTGCAAGGAGACCACTACAAGAAGTTCTTTGTTCCGATGATGACCGAGTTGGGCTATGAAGGCTGGTATCTCAAGAAGACCCGTGAGTCCATGGGGCTAGAAGGCAAAGTGGATGGCTGTGCGCTGTTCTACAAGCGCAACAGGTAGGGGTTGTAACCAGAGTTTATGCTTGTATGGGATAACGCACTCATCACTATGGTTTGTGGTGTGTGAAGATTCATCATGAAAGAGCAGTACCCGATCGAGTTCAACGAGATGGCGAAGGACTTTCTGGACGGCGTCATGAACGAATTCGACATGAACTACCCGACGGCCCCCATGTCCGACAGAGAGGTACGAGCGAGTTGCCCATTTTTGAAATGTCGTCACGGTCATTGAGCTCAGCACGACTGTGTGCCTTTTGGCTCATCATCTCTACAGGCTTTCCAGGTGACGATATCGAAAATGCGACAGCGCTTGACCCGCGACAACGTGGGTCAAATCGCAATTTTGGAAGTCGTGCCTGCCAGTAACGAAGTTTGTAAGTGCAATTGTCGAATTTCGAAGATTGGTTGGACACATTTGGTCGTTCTAACCCATTTTGCTTGCCAACTGTGAAATCGTGCACAGCTCGCAAGACGCAGTCGGGACCGCTGATCTGCATCTCGAACGTTCACGTTTTCTCGAACCCGAAGTTCCCGGACGTGAAGTTATGGCAAACGCATGCTTTGATCAAACAGGTTGGTGTTTATCTTTGACACATGCCTTATTGTCGCCCATGCATCAGTCGTGCTAACAAAACGCATTCCGATTATGTAGATTGAGCGCATCGCGTTGACACGCAACCTGCCGGTGATCCTCTGCGGCGATTTCAACAGCGAGCCCGTGAGCGCGGTCTACGAGTTCATGACGCGCAACCACATCTCGGTGAACCACCCGGACCTGAGCGCGCACGCGAACATCTACGCCACGATGGATCTGGAACACCACGTGTCGTTCGCGAGCGCGTACGCGTCGGTGTTTGGCTCAGAGCCCGAGTACACCAACTACACTGGTGAGTTGAGCTGTCGTGATGGATGTAGATCTGGAAACAGGTTCCTCCCGTTCTGATAATGTTGCTGTTTATGGTTGTGATGCTTTGCTATACTACTTTTTAGGGCACTGGGTGGGTGTTGCCGATTACGTGTGGTACACCCCGGAGCAGCTCACGGCGTTCGCGGGGCTGAAAGTGCACCCACCGGAGGTTCTCGAAGCGTACGCCAAGACCGCGCTGCCCAACTGTCAGTACATCTCGGACCACGTGCCGCTGTGTCTAGACTTCTGCTTTAGAGCCGCTTCTGTAAACGGGAAATACTAATAGAGATGCCCACACCAAAGCAGAAAGAGAGAAAGCCCTTCGTGCATCTACGTTGGCATCATCCCATCTCATCCATTCCATCAACCACACAAAGATATACTGCATCACAAAGCACAAAACATGCACAAACTGGAGACGTTGGACGTGTCCTATTTCACTGGCGCCGCCACGACTGCCATGGAGAACACTTTGAGCGCGATCGTCTGCAGCTCGGGCCAGAACGTGCCGTCCGATTGCCAGAACTGCAGCGCACTCTTCC
>JAADVO010001051.1:0-10988 GCA_023335655.1 Globisporangium spiculum
CCAGGGTTTCTTCTTGGTTTCCTCCAGCCGCTCTCGTTCGTGCTCCGGGATCCTCTCTCCGCACACGTTGCAGAACGGGAAACGCTTGAAGTTCTCAAAGCCGCACATTCTGCACACGTTGAAGCCCTCATCTGCCTCCCTGTACATCCACCATCACCAGTCACAAAAGACCAAAACCGCACACGAAACACTGCTCGTGTAGTTAGTGTCCTCCCGTTGTGTGCACTGGCGATCGTACAGCCTTGGACTCGGCAACGTACCTCAGCACCGCGTCCAATCGATGCTCGGTGGAGCTACAAAAAAGAAAGTCCACAAGCAAAGTGGAGACAGGTTACTAGACTGACAAACCGACAGCCGACTCTACTGCTTAGGAACGCAACGAGAGCGAAAGAAACCACGAACGTACTTTGGTAGCAGCGGCGCGTGGAGCTCGGCGGCGTGCTGGTGCGTGTGGTGCGACCTGCGCACGGCGAGCAGCCCCGCGAAGAAGCAGGCGAACATGAGCACGTAGCCGAGCACCGTGACCATCGCATCGCTCTGCATGGTGGTTGGGTCCAGGTTTCTCTGATCGTGGCGAAGGGCAATGCAATGTGAGTATTAACACCAAGCGCCTGGAAGAAAGGTCCGGAGGACATGAGGATCCATCCATTCTCCTTGCGCGATGAGAATGTGACTCATCCCTGTTTCTGAACCGAAGAGCTCTTCGGTTTGGGTACGCAATTTAGTACCGCATGCATTCCAGAATCAGTACTGCAAGATGTCGTCGTAAGTACGCATAGGTTCAGAGGCACAACTTCCGATGTTGGCAGCTTGCAAGCGATGCGATACGAGCAAGAACATACTATTCTCTCGACGATTTCTTCATGTGGTGGACTGTCATAATGCATTGTAAATCTGCTACTTGTCTTTTTGGGCGACTCTGTGCGACGTTGAATATTCGAAATGTACGATGAATACTGGACGAAAGAAGGAAGGAAGATTGTTTTTACCGCAACAAACCTCCAAAGCTCGCAATGTATCAACCTATTCACTTTTTAAATACGCAGTTCTTACCTTATAGTTCATCAGCATCCCTCTTTTGTCCGAAGGTCACACAAAAATCCGCAGCACAGATTTCATCTCAAACGCCATGTTTGATGACCTTTGTTCACTGTACCATGGTACCGCACTGCATTACCACTGAGACCACCCCGAAAACGCTTCATGTATGTGTATGAATCTGCGTTCTCGGATGTTATCCATGGCCAAGCTTTGCAACACCAACACCACCAGCACCTCATCTCGGAAATACACAGTAGTACAAGAGTCCAAGGTCGTTCATTGGGACTCGCATGAATTATACTACCACGCATGAGACATTGGTCGCCTCCAGACATCATCTCATTCGATAGACTCTGCTGGGTGAACGATGCGATGGAATGGGCGACCTCGATTGTCACGATGCAAGCATTCGTTATCGATTCCGTTCCTATTCATGTCATATCGCACAAACAGCATGCTCGGGTGCACCTCAGCGAAGCGGTGTACAAATCATTGTGACAGATGAACAGTTGCGCTCGGATCCAAAGTCAGGGCGTGTTTGTCTGCTATGGTTCTGATGGTGGGGATCTGCTCCTGAACTCAACTCTATCTCGTACCGTGAAATTGAACGTTCGACCACCCTCCCCCACTTCTATACGAACGACCGAGAGACTTTGTCCAATCAATCGAACATGAAGCAGTCTCCTTCCGTTTGTCTGAAGCATAAAATATCGGGACTCCAGACGCGGACGAAACATGCCGCTCAGGGTTTTTGCTTCTCTGCGACAAGCCAATCCATACTCCCATCCTCTAGCCCAGCTCCCCATACAAAAAAAACATGTGAATGCTTTTACAGTGAGTGATCCGCTTTGCTTGGTGATGATATGATGCAAATAAGAAAACGAACCTACTTTCGCTGCTGAGCCCATCCCGCTCTGAGTTGATGACGGAGATCTTCAACAACGTGTGTGACACAAAACAATGGATGGATGGAGCCATGTCCATGTCCACGCTTCAACCAAAGGTGAACGCAGTGTGTGTCCAACTCAATTGACATGGCTCCCTTTTGTATCGTTTGAGTGCCAAACAGATCGCTAATGTTACATGCAAGAACTATGGCGAAAGAAACATCAGCTGCGCTGTGGTACATTTTGCACAGTAGGATGTCGCGTTTCCAATGACGGCATTGCTCCTGTTCAATATCCCCCCTCAGTCGCAAATCATCATCAAAGTGGACAAGCGATGACAGTCATGCACGACCGAGACGACTACTACCCATTCTACGGCGATGGCGGGGACGACAGTCACAGGAATCACTTCTGGCTCTACGTGCTGCTGTTCTCGGGTCTCTTCCTCTGCCTTGTGGGGATTCTCTGCTGCTGCTGGTACCGACGCAAACGCCGTCGTCTCGTAGTCCTCGTGCCACCACGGTACGTGAGCTGCACGTGACATTGCCATGTTGGTCCTCGTCTTCGACCTCGTCTTGACTTTGTTGGATGTTGCCGTTCGTTACATGTTCTAGGTCAGCGGGCTCTCGCGTCAACGTTGCGTTCAGGTACGCAGCCTAATTCGCCATATATATATGTGTGTGTGTGTGCGACGTGCTGATAGTCTAATTACTTCCTCTCTTCTCGTTCCATACGCAACGCAGAGACGCACAGGAAGGATACAACCAGTGCCAAGTGTGCGGCTTTGAGAACTTCAAGCGCTTCCCAAAATGCGGACTCTGCGGCGCTGCAGTCCTTGTCACTCGTGCCAACGCAAGCGTGCCCGCGTCTGGGGCTGCAGTTGATGAAACTGGATACCGCGAGCTTCACGATGTTACAGAAGTAGCCAGTACTGCCACGTCGGTACCTCAAGGTATTCCGATCGAGCGACAGCGACGAGTCAGGTGAGCAGTGGCAACGTGATACTTGATCATCTGAGCATCAAGAGGCTGACTTTGTAGTTGTCTATGCATGTGTTATGGCTATATTACCACGTATAGCATGCGCAAGGAGTGGATGCGGAAGATGGACGTCGGTGGGAGTCTCTACTGGTACCGAGACAGCAGTCTCAACATCCACCCGCGACTTCCAGGATACACCCTCAAATTCGCCAGCAGTCAACAAATGGGAGCATCGTCGAGCGGTCGATCTGGAGGATTTGAGAGTCAGAGCATGCAGATTTCAAGCGTGCCGAACTTGGCCATTGCAAGTTTTCAACAGCTCGAGCCTGAGCCTGAGCCTGAGCCACCATCAGAGTTACCGGCGCAGCCAACACCAGCCGACAGCGATCCAGCGTCCACAGGAGTGCCAAGGAAAATGCTCGTGCAGCTGCTCAATGACGAGACTCTCTCGCTTGCACCCCTGCTCACGTCAGCTCGAGTTGCCAACCCTGCACAGATGGCTGTCAACACCTCAAACAGTGGAAGCATCCTGGATACATCACCAATCCAGTGGCTCGATGTGCTCCAGGTGGCGTCCCAAGATTTCCCTACAAAATATGCATATTTTGTCGCCGAGACGGTCAAGTTGACCAACACTTCACACACGATGTTGGCGCGCGTGATCCGGCTCAGCCTCCTCGACGACTCGATGCAGCTCCTCAGCTCAATCTCTCGCAGTAAACTCCGATCTTTGCTTCATGTCTCTCTCCTCGACGAATTCGGGATCAACGCTGGCGGACTCAAGCACGAGTGGTTCGAGATGCTCACACAACAGCTCTGCGGACCTGCCAACGAAGTGCTCAAGTGCGTCAACGTCGCCGAACAGACCTACTACCTCAACCCCAACTCACACCACAACATCGGCGAGGACCACCTGCTCTACTACTTCGCCACGGGTCGCCTCGTCGGTCGCGCACTGCTGGAAGGACAGGTACTCGGGTTCCACCTGGCGCTGCCGCTGATCAAGATCGTGCTGGGACTGCCGGTGACGATGTCGGATCTGGCGTACTTTGACCCGCAGGCGTACGCGAGCATGCTATGGGTCATGGAACACGAAGGAGTGGAGAGTCTGGGGCTGGACTTCAGTGTGATAGAGAAGCGAGGCGAGCAGATGGCTGTGATTGATCTGGTCGAGAACGGCCGCAACATCGCCGTGACCGACGAGAACAAGGATTTGTACCTGGAGCGCAGGTTCCGCTACCTGCTGTTCGAGAGCGTGTCCAATCAGCTCTACTGCTTCCTCAAGGGTCTGTACGAGGTGATCCCGCAGGAGTTGCTCATGCTGTTCGACCCGGAGGAGTTCGACTATCTGCTGTGCGGCTCAAACACTATCGACGTTGACGACTGGGAGAACCACACCAAGTATACCGGTAAGCTGCACACCTTGACTCCTACCAGCGATCTTCACATTCGAGTGAAGAAGTGGTTCTGGGAGATCGTGCGCGAGATGCCGGACGAGTACCGTCGTCGACTACTGCACTTTGCGACGGGGTCATTCCGAGCCCCCATCGCAGGCTTCAGTGCGTTGACGAGCTACGACGGTCAGCTGTCTGCGTTCACTTTGCACGGAGTGGAGTTGTCGGAGGGCGAATATATCTCAAGCCACCGGGGTGTCAACGTGCTAGAGCTCCCCATGTACGAGTCGCGCGCCAGAGTCAGACTGGGACTGTATGCGACGCTGGACACGGCACTTTATGGGTTTACCGCCATGGAGAGAAACAACTGATTGTGCGATGTTGAAATGGTTTCCTTTACGTAGTAGGTACAAAATAACTTGGAAATCTTGAAGATGTAATATTTATGCACTTCAGAGATCATGCATTTTCCTCCTCAAAGTTGTTCATTGTACCTCTGAATCTGCAAGGTGTATGGTGAGTGGTGACGTTTCACACCAACTGATCCTAACTGATAATGAACCCATAGGTGCAGGTTCGTATCACAGAGTACTCGTCGCATTGACGCTGAATGGTATCCTCACAATTTGGGTGGGGTGTATGTGTGTGTGTGATATAGATAGAAGGCACATGAAAACCAGGGCTCTCCCACCTTCGAAATCTTGTCCACTCCACCAAGGAACGTCATTTGCAAATTAGTCGCCAAGGGAGTACTCCTCCTCATTCAGGTGTCCATCCATTTCGGCTCGCAACAGCAAGGAACCAGGCGACCGGAGTCCGCAGCCATGGCCAACGAAAACATGGATGGCTTCGGGGTGTACATGTTCTCCTACTTCCTGCTGTTCTCGAGTCCGTTTATCATCGCTTGTTGCGTGTGCTGCTGGTGCTACTCGCGCCACAAGAACAACCAGCCGATACGCGCAGTCGTCCAGCGAGTCCCTCGGTACGCAATGAATTATATTCGAATCGTCAGACGCCACTGTAAAACGCTTGTATTATTCTGACTGCACACATATTCCTCTACTGCGTTTCCCATGTCCCCAGGGCGAGAGTGAACCGCCTGCAAGCAGCGTTCATGTACGTCGTCGTCGTCGTCGTCTCTCTCTCTCTCTCTCTCTCTCTCTCTCTCTCTCTCTCTCTCCAGAGGACCGTATGCTCATATTTGGATCCTGCTGCTAACGTAGGATTGATGCTATGGGATGTGCAGTGACACCCAGGACGACTACAACCAGTGCCAGGTGTGCGACTTTGAGAATTTCAGGAGCTTTCCGAGCTGTAATATGTGCGGGGCTGCAGTTGGGGCGACACGTAAGAGCGCAGATATGCAGCGACCGGTAGTGCTGAATACCGGTGCAAAAGAGGATGAATACAGTGAGATCCGCGATTGCGCTGCTTCGACCGAAGCTGTGGTGCTAGACTTCGCCAGTCTCACTGAGCGCCAGCGGCGAGTGAGGTACGCTGATGAACCCGCGACCGAATGCCGCTATCGCTCTTTCAACTTGGTCCCACGGACTGATTGCGTGCGCGCTGTGTTTTGTCTTCGTTTGACTACATTTTGCTCAGGAAACGCAAGGAGTGGATGCGGAAAGTGGACGTCGAGGGGAATTTGTTCTGGTTCCGTGACGGAACCCTTGCTATCGACCCGCGGTTTCCAGGATACACGCTCACGTTCACTGCCAAGCAACAGCCAGGGCCTCCGGTTGTGGTGATTCAAACAAGCAGTGACGAGATGATGCAACCTGCGAGTATCAAGGTTATCCTCCATGCAGCTACTAATACGACGCAAGAGTTTCAATTGATGACAAAAGGGTCCGTGTTGCAGACGCTGACAAACGATACTTGCTCTCAACGCTACTCGCGGACGCTGCACTGGCAAATCCAGCGCAGATGGCTCGTAGCAACACTGCTGATGGCGTAGATGTGTCATCATCAATCCAATGGCTGGATGTACTCCAGATGGCGTCGCAGGACTTCCCCACCAAGTATGCGCACTTCGTAGCCAAGACCTGTGCGTTGATCCAGGCATCCCATACCATCTCGGTCCGCGTCATTCGACTGAGTCTGCTTGATGACTCGATGCAGATCTTAAGCCGAATCCCCCAGAAACACATTCGCTCATCGTTGCGGGTGTCATTAGACAATGAGACTGGGGCCGACGCTGGCGGACTCAAGCACGAGTGGTTCGAGATGCTCACACAACAGCTCTGCGGACCTGCCAACGAAGTGCTCAAGTGCGTCAACGTCGCCGAACAGACCTACTACCTCAATCCCAACTCACACCACGACATCGGCGAGGACCACCTGCTCTACTACTTCGCCACGGGTCGCCTCGTCGGTCGCGCACTGCTGGAAGGACAGGTACTTGTACTACGTAGAAAGTATTGTCTGGTAGTTAGATGAAAGTACATACTTATCAATCTCGAATAAAATTGTCAGCTCCGCGAGAACGCCTTCAAAGCAAACTATGAAGAAATGACTCGATAGCACGTACCCAGTATCTGATGACCGAGGAGACACTGGCCGCAGCCACTGTGCGACGATGGCAACTCAGAGAGCCCTGCAAGGCATAGCAGCCTACAATTGTTTGCTCACTAACTGCACTGTCGCCCGCGCTACTCGGTTGTAAATCCGTACAAGTCCAGGTCCAGCACCCCGTACAACATGAGCTTCAGCTTCTCGCGCGACTCGTACAGCGGCAGCCCCAACCGGTTGAAGCACGCGTGGCTCCAGATGTACTCGCTCTCCTCCAGCCTCACGCTATGCAACGCAAACAAACTCAACTGACCGTCGAAACTCGTCAACGCACTGAAACCCGTCAGCGGCACGCGAGACGACCCCGTCGCGAAGTGCAGCAGCCGCCGACGGTACTCGTTCGGCATCTCGCGCACCAGCTCCCAGAACCACCGGAGCGCGTCGTGGCCGCGCAGATCGTCCGTGACTGTCGTGTGCCTCTCCCAGTCGTCAACGTCGATCTCGTCCGAGCCGCACAACAAATAGTCGAACTCCTCCGGGTCGAACAGCATGAGCAACTCCTGCGGGATCACCTCGTAGAGTCCCTTGAGGAAGCAGTAGAGCTGGCTGGACACGCTCTCGAACAGCAGATAGCGGAAGCGCAGGTCCAGGTACGCGAGCTTGTTGTCGTCCGTCACGTCCACGTCGCGGCCGTTCTCCACCAGATCCACCACCCTGATATTGCTTCCAGTACTGCCATCACAACCACCACAACCCCTCTCGTCCACAGTCTCGGTCATGCTGAAGGTCAACCCCAACTCGCCCACGCCGTCGTGGTCCCGGATCCACACCAGACTCGCGTACGCCTCGGGGTCAAAGTACTCCAAATCACCAAAAGTCACCGGTACGCCCAGCACGAGCTTGAGCAGCGGCAGCGCCAGGTGGAAGCCGCACACCTGCTCCTCCAGCAGCGCGCGACCGAGCAGGCGGCCGGCGCCGTAGCAGTACACTAGGTGGTCGTCGTCGATGTCCTGCTGCGAACTGGGGTTCAGGTAGAACGTCTGCTCGGTCTTGTTCACGCAGCGAAAAACGCCAGACGCAGGGTTCGCGAGCTTCTCGCTCAGGAGCGCGAACCACTCGCGCTGCAGTCCGCCGGCGTCGATGCCGCGCTCGTCCAGGAACCGGATGCGCATCGCCGAGCGCACGAACTGTCGCGGGATGCTACTGAGGTACCGCATCGAATCATCCAGCACAATGGCACGGTTGACGCTGATGGTGACGAACTCATTGCTCCTTGGTGCGATGAGCGACGCGGTAGTGGACACAAAATGCGCGTACTTGGTGGGGAAGTCCTGGGCAGCGAGCTGCAGCAGCTCGGTCCAGTTGATTGATGGTTCCTCAGCGTTGACTTGGCAGGAGATAGCAAGTTCGCCAGGTGTGGTGTACGACGCATCGTTCACTTGCAGAAAGTGCGAAGTGGTCTCTTGGACCAACATCGTTTTGACTGCCTCTGGAGTGAGACCTGCTGGCTTTCTCGGTCCGTTCGGTCGGGTCGGAGGTAAAAGGTAGATTGCAGTGGTTGAATTAGCAGCCGCACTCGCACCGGCGGTGGCTGTAGTCTTCTTGAACTGAAGAGTATATCCGGACTGCTCTGGTGCTTCGTTCCCAGGGACATGACCACGGTACCAGAACAGGTCTCCCTTCACATCGAGTCTGCGCAGCCACTCTCTTCTTTTTCTGTGGGCATTTGTTTCGCAGACCAGCAAGCCATATATCGTTAGAACTCAAAATATAGAGCCATGGACAGATGCGCACATTGCAAAATCATCGGAGCGTGCGTACCTCACTCGCTCTTGTCTCTCCGTTAGCACTGATGTGGCTGGCGCAACCATGCCTATTAAAGCCTCCTCTTGATCGTCTTGTACCGCAACGTAATCTGTCGAGGGAGACTCGAACTCACTCGGGGGGTTGTCATCACCAGTGACAATACTGCCTTGCACTCGCGTTGGTAGTACGATCGCGGCGGCGCACAGTCGGCAGAACGCGTCGCGCTTGAAATTCTCAAACCCGCACACGTGGCACGCGTTGAAGCCGTCTGCTGCATCTCTACATTCCCAATGCATGTAACAGCAACAATTAGCGTGAGTATACATCGAGAAAAAGGTCCGTCACGCAGTCGTTCAGCTCCAAAGCGGAACGCACCTGAACGCGACTTCCAATCGGTATCCTGTCGACGATCTATCGCATACAGAAGAATGAGGCATTCATACACACACGTTAGGCAAGGGATGATATTTGAAGAGGTAAACAATAAATACAAGACGATATACGCCCAGCTTACTGTGTCGCAGCAGCAGAGCGGCGTGGAGGCGGTGGCGGAGGAGCATGGTGGCGACTGACATAGCGTCCAGTCGTCACTGGTCGGTATGGCGCCGGCGGAGCGTCGACGCGTCTGCGAGCACTGGCGTCAACTGTGCGTTGGGGTCTCGTGGCGGGCAGCGTGCGCAGTCCGAGCGGCACGCTCCTTTCCGTCGTGTCGCTACGCGCGCCACCGTAGCACCTGTGCACGAGGCAGCAGGCCATGCACGTGCCGCAGACCAGCAGCGCGATGACGATGACAATGACCAGCGTCCCCATTCTTGCTCACTCAGTAGCAGCAGACGAGTGTGGTTGTGTGTGATGTGTGGAGAGCGTCATGCGCTGGCGACGTGAAGGAAGGACGGAGGAGGGAGCAGGAGTTACCTTCCGCTTCACTTCGTTTTCCCATGGTGCACTTGCAAATTGTATGGCTTTTCGTGTGAATGGATTATACCCACTTTTATTTTGTTGAATGGGTTGGAATTGTGTTTGTAACTACTGTTTGTCATAGCGATGATACAAACAAGATCTGGGAGTTATGAAATAGGCCATACTTGTAACTATACTAATAAAATACGCCATACTAAAAAACCACTGTGATGGCTGGAACGAGTCCGAGGCTCCACCACTGCCGCAGTTCACGTTGGTGTTGACCGACGTGGGGCGTAGAGACTGGGAAAACGTTCACAAGTAGCACCGCTATGACTGAGCTATTATAAATCATACCGCTGTCTTCTTCATTGGCTGTGAAAATGGTTTCCAACCACTACAATTATCAATATGTAGAGCGTCAACGCAATAGAAGGTCGCCTTCAGCTACGCAGTCGTGAATCCGTAGAGCTCCGTGTCCAGCGTCGCGTACAACACCAGCTCCAGTTTTGCGCGCGACTCGTACATCGGAAGCCCAAACGGTTGAAGCACGCGTGGCTTGAGATGTACTCGCTCTCGGACAGCTCCACCCCATGCAAAGTGAACGCGCTCAATCGACCGTCGTAGCTCGTCAGCGCACTGAAGCCTGCGATGGGGGCTCGGAATGACCCCGTCGCAAAGTGTAGCAGTCGACGACGGTACTCGTCCGGCATCTCGCGCACAATCTTCCCAGTACCGCTCGGTCACGCGACCGGTTCGATGCTGCAGAAAACAGCCCTTGCTGCTCGAGGAAGTTAATGATCCACTGCAATTGAAATATCTCTCCTCGTCGTCCGCGTCGGTGTTGTCGGCACTACTGTATAACACGTTGACAAACTCTTCCGGGTCGAATAGCAAGGACAGTTCCTTTGGGATCACCTCGTACAAACCCTTGAGAAATCAGTAGAGCTGGCAAGACACGCTCTCAAACAATAGATAGTGGAGCGCTCAGGTGCTCCCGATGGTGCTATCACTGGTAGAATCCCAAGGAGGCGACAAGGCGAAGAGAAGCGACAGAGTCGACTAGCATAGAGAAAATGTTTGCTGTAGCGGAATTCAAGCCCCAGATGGATTTTCAACCGTTGCAACGTTATACAGGGAGGTCGGTCACGCTAGAATTGGAAATACAGCTGTCGTCAAGTTTGCCATATTTGGGGACATCATGATACAATGTTTACGAGGAGTTGGAAGAGCGTCAGCTCGCGGCGTTGTCGCTGCTGGTGGGAGTTCTGACTCGCGTCGCTATCCTCGCCACCGCTACCGCCACTTTCGCTGCTGCTGGCTGCGGATCCCTGGCGGATGCGTCTGCGCTGCGGCCGCGGGGTGAGACCAGCGGCACTATCCGCAGCGGCTTCGTCGTCGATGAGGTCCCGCTTTCGCGCCATTTTCCGAGTTGTCGAGATGCAAACAGCTTTAATGCTTGTCAATTA
>JAADVO010001052.1:0-10948 GCA_023335655.1 Globisporangium spiculum
AATCAGCAAATTAAAATATACAATTGTCGACAATGGCATTTATCCCGGCACGTGTCTATTATTTAGCTTAACGAAAAAGACTCATATTTTCGCGAAAACATCAAGCAATCGAAATTACTCACTATTTGCGAGTGTGGTCTAATAATCTACAAAATCAGAATTGTGGCAACTCCCAAGAAGTACAGTTTTGTGTCCTGTACACTATGTAATGTACTCTGACACTCAGTGAATCCAACTCTTTCGTCACACCCGATTTCAAGTTCAGGGGAGAGCAGCTAGTTGTACAGCTGTCAATCCGATTGGCATTTTTCTTTTGGGCCCTCTTGCTTGTTTGATGACAGTAACATTTGTGCTTTGTGGTGGTACTTTTAGACCTGCTCGAGAAATACCCGTTTTGCCTTCTGGTGAGCTACCGCCAAACCTGCTCCTCAGTTAGCATATCGTCGATTCTTCGTAATTCAGTCCAAGACTCGCAAAATCCAGTCCAAGACGCGCAAAACACAAAATAAGATACTCAAACATCAAATTTGTTACGTGTGCTCGAGCGTTGGAAGAAAAGAGCATATTCTACGAGGTGAGTCTTTACCGTGTACTTGTTTTCATCATGCAACAGAGCGCATAACCCAGAGCGCTTGGTCAGATCCTCGTTCCAGCAAAACTGATCAAATTGATCCGGCACTTAGCAAATCGTGACGCCTGGCGCGAGCGCGCTCGAAACACGAGAATACACGCCTGGCTTGCCCGCGAGGCTGCACTCAGTACCCCAGCTGACCACACCCGTGAGCACGTCCGTGCCGTTCTTGCTGATGACGAGCGGGCCACCTGAGTCGCCCTGGCACGAGTCGCGGTTGACGACACCGCCAGCGCACAGCATGGTAGCGTCGGCGATGCCAGTGCCACGAACCGCTGGCACGCACACGGTGTTGCTGACGATTGGTACGTTCACACTCAAAAGCTCGCGGGAAGGAGAACCCTTGTACGTGGTGTTACCTCATTTGATGACCGTCGTCGTGACACCCACGACGTAGTCCGAGCGGTCGTTCGCAGTAAGCGCGATTGGCATAAACCGATTGACGGTCGCGAGCTCCAGGATGAGGAAATCGTTCGTGTCGGTGTTCGGGGAGTCGTAGGTTGGGTAGATCGTTTCCTTGATAACACGGATGCGCTCGTCGTCGCTCGAACCGCTGATGAAGTGCGTGCCGACAGCGACGTGGGTGATGCCGCCGGCGCAGTGAGCCGTCGTGAGCACGTGCTTTGACGTGATGAGGGAGCCACCGCAGAATCTCTCGTCAGTGGTGCTCTTGCGAAGATCTGTAGTGTAGGTCTTGGTGCCACGAGGTGCGACGGCTCCGCCGAGGATGAGTGGCGCGTCCTTGGTTTGAGAATCGACCGAGCCGGCAGCAAGCAAGGCGGTGGCAACCACAAGAGTGATAGCGATCTTCATAGCGGAGACTGGACTTGGACTGTAGTTTTAATGCTCGGGTGAGATGAGAGCGAAGCGAAGCAAAAGCTCGAATGAGTAGAGACTGCTGGCGCGAATCAGTCTCCGCGGCGGGAACAAGACGGGATCGCCTGGCGCATCTAACGCACAAACCTTTCCAGGGCCATATTGTGCCGCTTGAAGGAAGCGGCGTGTAATTTACAAGCTACCCAGCCTGCTCTTGGTAGCGGTGCCGATGTACTTGTTCATACTCGAAGTCTAAAAGTGCGACTGGAACTTTAATGTCCAAGATCTCAACAAATCCTGAGGTGATTAACATGCAATTAAAAATGGCCTGTCACCCACATCGCGATTTTTTTGCTCCACGCGTAATCGGAATTCGTTTTTCGATTGCGAACACGAACAAAACATGACTGGTATGAAATGTTCATAGCTTGTATGATGCATGGTATTTTAGCCATAAGTCTGTTGCTACAGCAGAGGTTTGTAGCGTTCGCTTGCTTTCGCGCTCACCGTGAGGGCTGCCAAGTAGTCTGCAGTTTTGCTGAGCTCTCGCTACACCTGGAGCCACGTTATCCACGAGAATTTGCCAGCCATAATGTTGAACTGTGTCGCGATGATTGCCAGCTTTGACGCCTTTGTCTCTGCTATCTCTTTCGTAGTGGTTAGCTGCACTGGCTTTGTTGCAATAGTCAAATCATGCAGAGTCCGCCTTCGGTGTCAACGCCCCGTATCTTCTCATTAGAGAAGCGCGTCTTGCTGATTGCTGTCATCGGATTAGGACCAGAGCTTCTCCGTGCAAATCCAAACCACAGCAACGGAATTTCAGGTGTCTGCGCGCAGATGGTGAACACGGTATGACTCGCAACATAACCTATCACAGGTAGAACGTCGTTGGAACCGCAACTCATGCGCGGTCCAACATGAACACTTCTGCTGCTGGTCAGAAGTAAATAGTGTAGTTGATCAAGAGAGACACTTGTCGCATGCATGATCGGATGCATATCTCAGACAATCAACCTCTGTGTATTCCGAAGCAAAAAAATATCGCCAGAAGCACATCGCGAAGTATGAAAACGACAAAGTGATTGTACATTAATATTATTCCTTGATGCATGCTTGGTACACTTGGCGCGCATCGCACCAAAGACCTTCAGCAGCATTAATCAAACTGTTCAGCGGAAAGCGGTGCCTGGTGCCACGGATGCGATCCACTCCCGAGCGCTCGACACGCGAGAGTACACACCTGGGAAGCCCTCAAGACCACAACCAATGCCCCAGCTGACGACGCCGATGAGCACATCCGTGCCGTTCTTGTTGATAACAAGCGGACCACCCGAGTCACCCTGGCACGAGTCACGGTCAGTGAGACCGCCGGCGCACAGCATGCTGGTGGTGTTATATGGGAAAAGTGGGTTCAGCGTAGCGTAGCATTCCTCGTCGCTGACAATTGCCACGCCCACACTCAGCAGCTCGCGGGAGAACGCAGCGCCTGAAGCGGTGAAGCCCCATCCGATGACAGTGGTGTTGGCGCCTACGACGTAGTCCGAGTCATCTGCTGCAGCGAGAGCGACTGGAGCGAAGGTACTTGGAGACTCGAGCTCCAGGATCATGAAGTCGTTCGACTCGGACTCACCGTTGCCGTTGTAGAGTGGGTGGAGGGTTTGCTTCACGATGGGAATGCGCTCGCCATCCGTGGCGCCGGAAAGGAAATGGGTGCCGACAGCGACGTGAGTCATACCGCCAAAGCAGTGCGCCGCTGAGAGCACATGAGTCGGCGTGATGAGCGAGCCGCCACAGCCGGTCAAGCCAGTAGTACTTTTGCGAAGACCAGCGATGTAGGTTTTGGTGCCACGAGGCACGACGGTTCCACTGAGGATCAGGGGCGCGTCGTTGACCTGGGCAGTGGTCGACGCGGCGACCAGCACGATGGCAGTGGCGAAGATAGCAGCGACCTTCATGGCGGGAGCTGGGATTGGTTGGGTTGGGAGGGTGGAGCGTGGTTGGATGTGAACTTGACGAAGCAAAACCAGAAATGAGTGGATAATACTTTCGCAAGGAGCTGTGGTGCACGGAGGTACTGATGTGCGCGGTGTTGACATGGGACGGCAGGTCACACTGCTGTGAGCGGGCGAGGTGTCAACAAATCTTCTTACCTTCTCCGACCGCCGTCCTTCAGCTTTAGAAGTAGTTCACGCGGTGATCTCGCATTGCAGTAAGTCGTGGGTGGTAGGTCACACTACAGTACTACAGTACACCAGCAGACGAGGTTTCCACAGATCCGCTCCCGTTCTTTGCCGTCTTCAGTTTTGGAATACAGTGCCATACCGGTAGTACAAGTGGTGGACGAGCCGCAAAGGCTCACAACAGTGTGTGCAGCTTCAAGCGAGACGTTGGTTGACGTGAAGGCCACTTGTGGCATGGGCGTCCAGGTACGTACAGACAACACTACACTGTATTGTGTTGCAAAGCAGTGCATACTGTATACGGTTGGTACTTTCAGTGCCACACATCCCCAGCGACGAGCAGTAGCCGTTTGGGATGATTGACGTCTTCTAAACTGTTAGCAGGACCTCTGACTGATGCAGGTGCAGAAAATCCGTTTCAAAGGTTGCTGTTTTCATCCTTTGAAGAAGGGTAATAATCATGATTCGGATACTGCCGCATTGGATGATGGCTGTTCGTGGGTTAAGTTCGCACTTATTGTTTTAGTGGAGTTTAGACGTCAGAGTTGATTGCAAAAAGTGCAATGCTAAAAGTTTAAACTGTAAAAACTCTGGCTTATCTCGTTGTACCCAGTACACATACGGTACCGGGTACTACGAAATTATCCAGTGTTATACCGTAATTCAAGGGAGTAGGAGGTGTGTATGTGGAAGCACGTGGAGTTTTCAAGGGTTGGAAAGAAGGGTGACAACTCTAAATTCGAAGTCGAAGTCGTCCTCATTAGCGCAGCCATGTTTCGCCTAGACTCTCGCCAAGTATGACACCATATATCCAGTATATCCACTTTTTTTGTTTTTGAAATGAAGATGCAGGGTTGTGCATTTTGGGTGGCTCCTAACAAATGTATTTAGTTAAGTACAGTGTGCTGGAAGAGTGTGGCTTCTTCATGTGACGGTTTTGGCTGGTTGTTCTGGGGGTTTGGCCGTGATTAAGTACGCATGCGATGTGTACAAGCTAGCTGTTGTTCTATAGCCTATAGCGTATCGGTGTCACTCTGTACCTCACACCGTAAACGCAAAACTCGAGGATTGGTGCTCTCTTCCCAGTTTGCCACCTACCCGCTAGGCTCTTTGCAACAAATTGTTTGCACGCAAGTCACAAACAGGGAGTACAGGTTAACGCCAAACTTGGAGTTGGTATCGTTTGACGGGCAAACACAAGCTGTCGTTTCCATTGGAGCCTACACTGAACGCACCGATGCACTACAACTGCTTCTCCCTGGTCGTCACGTGTAAAGTGCAGTGTGTATGGCTGGGGAACTGCGAGGCTTCGGCAAAGCGCTGTGTGTGTGAATGGATGCAAAGAAATAAAAGCACGCAGTTTCTTTGGAGTAACACAATCGCTGCTACGCGCCAGACAACTTATACATAATCAAAGTCCGAAAGTCACGCGAGCTCCAATAAGTGATGGCTTTCGTCGAATGTTGAGGATGCAGGAGTGAAAGACAGCGTGCAGAGAGAGGGCTGACTTTCACCTGACAGCTGTCCAGAAAGCAGCACTCTTCGTGTACAACGTTGTTGATGCTAGCAGGTGTGGATAATTCATCCCATCCTCCATTTACGTTGGTAAAATAAGTGCACCGTATGTATGACCCTCAGCGTTTGAGCAATCACGTCCATCTGAGTCGGAGTACATCTCCCTAGGGGTTGATTCGTCCACTGATCTGCTACCGGACAAGAGGACGCCTCCAGTTTCCATGCTTGTTCTCTACCGCCTGAGGGTTCACCTTCTTCGGGGCCGATCTCGTAAGTGATAGTGCTGTTTCGGTATGCACTGAGCGTATCTCTGGAGGTCTGGAGTTTAGCGGCTTCTCAAGCAGCGAGGAACGCAATTCAAGGCGCTGACATTGTGCGAACTCAAAAACAGGGGAGGGGAGGGGGGAGGCACAGTCAAGTCCACTTCATCCAAAATGCGATCCTGCATGTGTGCACTTGGCAAAACCCAGAAGATTTGAAGAACCTTTTTCAACACGTTAATCAGTTGTGAAAGCCTTCGTCCGGTGCCGACTGTTCTTTGTCATCTCAAGCAGATCTGAGAGCAACAGTTGGAATGCACATCATGCGCGAACAGATTCCTCAACGTCAATGCCAACTCCGTTCACAGCCACAAAACACTTCGCGAAGACTTTCGTCTGCAAATCCTCTCTGATATGCGATCGCACAGTTTGCCTACAGGTCACGAGTCCACCTGGCGGTGTCCTTTGCGTCTCCGCAACGAAAGTACTGTAGCGACAATTGCACACATCAGACCTCAGTGGCTTTCAAACTGCTCACTCCAGCTTTTGCTTTATCGAGCTCGCATCAAACCAACCTCCCAGTCTCCCCAGTCTCCGCCATGAAGATCGTTGCTACCTTCGCCGCTGCCACGGTCCTGCTCGCCGCCTCGACCAACGCCCAAGTCGACGTCAACGACGCACCACTCATTCTCAGCGGCACCGTTGTGCCACGTGGCAGCAAGACCTACACCACGGGTATCCGTCGCAGCGCTGCTGGTGGTAGCATCTGCGGTGGCTCGCTCATCACTCCAAAGCACGTGCTCACGGCGGCGCACTGCAACGACCGCATCACCCACGTCGCTGTCGGCACCCACTTCATCAGCGGCTCGACCGACGGCGAGCGTATTCGCATCGCGAAGACAACCGTCCACCCAAGCTACGAGTCCCCTAACGGAAGTTCCAACGACTTCATGATCTTGGAGCTCGCGACCGCCAGCACTTTCCCACCGATTGCGATCACTGCGAACGACCGCTCGGACTACACCGTGGGTGCCACCACGACCGTCATCGGATGGGGCGCCACCTCGAACGACGGTCCATCATCGCGTGAGCTGCTGCGTTTGGACATCCCAATCGTCAGCAACGCCGCGTGCGCTACTGCGATTGCTTCCGTCTCTGAAGGCGTTGTCGACGGCACCATGATGTGTGCCGGTGGTATTCGCAACCGCGACTCATGCCAGGGCGACTCGGGTGGTCCGCTCGTCATCAGCAAGAACGGTACGGACGTACTCACGGGTGTGGTCAGCTGGGGTGCTGAGTGCGGTCTCGCGGGTATCCCGGGTGTGTACTCGCGTGTGTCGAGCGCGCTCGCGTGGATCCAGTCGGTTGCGCCAGGTGTCAAGGTTGTCTAAGCTTCAATCTTCTATCAATCCGTAGTGCTCCCACAGTGTACTAAGTCGAAGACGACAGTTGCGCTGACACATCGACTATGCCACATCTCGATGCAGCAAACTGTAATGTTGTTAATATGCATTGAATATATTCACAAAATGCATTTGCTTCGTTGTTTCTTTTGCTGAAGATGTAGAATTCTACTCCTGCGTTCTTTTTGGATTCGATAGCATCTACAACGAAACGATTGCACTTGCTCAAAGCAAATCCGATGAATCCATCGACGTATTGAAATTCTGGCTATTAATCTTGGGTGGAGGTAAACCCTACTTCGATACATTCGCTGTCACTTCAAATCGGTTGAGATTCTGGGGTCGTATGACCTATCGTTGCTGAACACAACGTTCAACAGAATATAATCCTGGTTGCCAATGTGTATTTGACCAAGCAAAGCTACCTCGATTAGGAGCAAACCGGAAGGTGCCAGTATAAATGACAAGTACATCCGTATATCCCTTGCTGATGATGAATAAACCGTAGTGTACTTATGATTGACAATCTTAAGTTTATTTGCAATTCGTTGGCGTGTGCTTGATGAATGCGGAGCTGTTTGGCAGGAATTGTCGCGCTCCGAGAAGAGTTCACGACTCAGATGGAAACCATAGCAGAAAAAGTACGCTGTAATCTCAACACACATCTTTTGCGTCGTAAGCGTGCGATCCGCAAGAGTTTATCGATCAAGCATGCTCAATTCTAGTCAGCATCTTGACCAAGCGGAATGTCTGATAGTTGGCAGGTTTCTTCACAATAGCCAGCGACGTTCGTGAACGAGCAGTGAGTCGCCCACTCCTGGTCGGTGTATGGGCTTGTTCATTACAGTACTCAGGTTCTGGCACGCCCATTCCACCCAATATCACCCTATATTATTCTAGTATTACATATTCTTGTGGATCAATGTGTCCGTTGATGGAGTCACTCAAAGTGGTTCCAGCTTTTAGGGGTGTCAGCGAAACACACACGAGAACCGAAAGTGTTGCACATGTAGTCCTCAAGTGCTTGAAGGCTGTCGTGTTTATGTCGGAAGTGGGAATTAATCAGAGATTTGACACGCGTAAACCAAGCAATTAAACGATTTACGAGCTCTGTCAGAAATTAATGTTCATTCTCATTCTCGTACATTGACATTACGGTGAGTGATCTGAGAACGAGTGAGAGGAGCACCACCTCAAGCATCAGCATCTGTGCTGCTTGATGAGAAGCTCCTCGGCACTCTTCCAGTGAATGCACGACCGTTTGCTGCATGTTGCATCGACAGGTCGTGCTTCTTGATTCGCTTGGAGAGCAGGTTGTACGAGGTGTGCTTTGTGGTAGCTGATAACATCACAGGGTGCAGTGAAAAAACGCCTGCCGAGTTGACTGGAAACGGTTGGCACAATTTCGGAGACCACCAAGTCTTCTCATTCCAGCTTTTGCTTCCCCCAGCTCATATCAAGGCCAAGCTTCCCCAGTTTCTACCATGAAGATCGCCGCCACCCTCACCGCCGCTGCCGTACTGCTTGCCGCCTCGACTGACGCCCAGGTCAACGACTCGCCGCTCATTCTCGGCGGCACCGTTGTGCCAACCGGCACCAAGACCTACACCGTCAACCTTCGCGCCACTGCTGCCGGTGCCAGCTTCTGCGGCGGCTCGCTCATCACGCCAACGCACGTGCTCACGGCGGCTCACTGCACTGGCGGCAGCATCAAGTACGTCGCAATCGGCACGCACTTCAACAGCGGATCGACTGACGGAGAGCGTATCGCTGTGACGAAGATCACCAAGCACCCGCAGAACGTCGCCAGCGTCTACAAGAACGACTTCCTCATCCTGGAGCTCGCGACCGCTAGCAAGTACCCACCAATCCCGCTTACCTCCGCGGACGGCTCGGACTTTGTTGTCGGCGCCAACACGACTGTGATTGGTTGGGGCACCACCACGTCGGGCGGTGTCGCGTCCCGTGAGCTGCTGAGCGTGGATGTCGGCATCGTGAGCACCGCCGTGTGCGCGGCAGCCCTCGCCAACATCGCCCCAGTCGATGCCACGATGCTGTGCGCTGGAGGTCTCGCCAACAAGGACTCGTGCCAGGGTGACTCGGGCGGTCCGCTCATCATCAAGAAGAACGGCACGGACGTGCTTACGGGCGTCGTCAGCTGGGGTGACCGTTGTGGCGTTGCTGGCAAGCCAGGCGTGTACGCTCGTGTGTCGAGCGCGCTTGCGTGGATCCAGTCCGTGGCGTCAGGCGTCACCATCGTCTAAGCGCCGTCTAGTCACGCTTGTGTCGAAGTTGAACAATTGCCGAAAACGTTGATTCTCGAGTCTCAAAAACTTGCGTACAGCGCTAGGCGAACAAGCACATTCACGAGTCTGTTGGACGAGTTCGTGTATACGCAATATAATTGATGTTTTGAGTATTTCCTTTGCTGTGTTGCGCTAAGTTTGAATGATAGGTTTGTTGCATTTCAAGTGACGCGTATAGAGCCTTTCTGCAAAGAGAGAGAGAGAGACTTCACCAGCCCTTCCATCGGGCTCCATCACAATGAAGTGGCGATCTGAGAGACTATCTAGCGCGCGTAGTATGTAGAAGGTAGGTTGTTTCCTGGATGCCACTATAGCCGAATCTGATTCTGCTCGAACTTGGGATTCTCAGATTATCCCCATCTTTCCCAGTTGCGTGGGCATAAGAAAGGGCAGCCGACTTCGATTGCAAGATACGCTAGCTGTGCTGATCATGTTGATGCGCGCCACATAGCCGTGGCACATGTGTGATCTGGAGTCAAGTTTGCACCCGTCTCACCCACATGTGGGATTCGATCCTCGGAATCGAAGTATCAGTTTTGTCCGATGGAGACTTTTTATTTGGGTTCCAGAGCTCCCAGCAATTTGTCAGGCTAATATACCCTTCCAAGCCCGAATCACACCCGTCAACCTTGCTTGAGTAGTAACCTAATAACCGATGTACTCCACGACAGCAGATGTATTAACATACGAAGCTGTTGAGGTTCACAGTGTCTCGCATACAGGGATCGATGTATGCATACGAATGAGTGTGTACATGATTTGCACTTCGGAGTGCTTCACACTTCATCGTCAGCGATACAGTCCTGATTGTGAGCGTGAGATGGACGCCCGGATCAGATCGGATCGAATCCGGTCCTGACGCTCACCCACCCACGAATCATATCTTGGCTTCAACTTTTCGACAACCTCCACGACTGACGACCACTTTTCGAGAGATATTCTGACAAGGATCAGTTGTATTAGCAGCGGTGGGTGGATCGGTACGTGTACGGGGCTTCGATAATGTGACGGAATTGCACTGACATTGATTACAGCGAGACTTTGCTTGCACCGCCGATGCGAATTTCTTCGATACAATGCAACGCGTGCGTGCGTGCACCAGGGATGTTTTAACAAACACACGGGTACACTACGCCTCGATCACCACGCTCGGCATAATATTTATCCAAAGTGCAGCTAGGAAACTAAAAGCTATTGACGCTCCTTGTTGGTTTCGAGAGGAAACGTCTTTCTACCTCTTCTTCGTCGCTGCCCACTTGTACCGTTCGAATCCGACCGGTCTCGCAAGAAGCAAGAGGCCATTTCTTTGCTCGTCACAGAATGCTCGCACGAAAAGAGATTTGTGGGCAAGGCTGGTACAGAAACTGGGGCTCACAGCAATTCCCAGACAGCGGGATCTGAGTACGGCTGGTTTGGGCATCATCGACAGACAAAACCCTGTTAATGAATGCGTGGCGGGCGACTGCAAAGCCTTGGGTGAGTTTACTAGCTACCAACGATTCTTCTTGGTCTGCGAGATCAGCCAACAGATCTTGCGTTGGGACCCAGAGTACTGCACTGGACTCGAAATTGAAGGCGAGTGCAGGATGAACATCATATCTGATCCCTGCCTTGCTACAACAATCCACCACCTCCACCACCCCTTCTCAAAGCGTGCCGTCTCAAGGCGTGATGCCGATTTAAAAAAATAATCCAACAGCTCTTCTCATTCCAGCTTTTGCTTCCTCCACTCCACATCGAATCCAAGCTTCCCAAGCCTCCGCACCATGAAGATCGCCGCCACCCTCGCCGCTGCCGCTGTCCTCCTCGCCGCCTCGGTCAACGCTCAGGTCAACGA
>JAADVO010001053.1:0-10941 GCA_023335655.1 Globisporangium spiculum
TCAACATAATGCCTCCAGCTGGCAGCACTATTAGTACACTTTTTGGGCCACAAGGTTGACTTGGAGTTTGTATGCCCATCCAAAAGGAAGTCAAACATAGCCGACAGTTCGCTCGCTCGTTCGCTGTGTGTGTGTGTGTGTGTATGTGTGTGTGGCACCTCCTGTTAATTTAATCTCACTCACTTTTGAATTTGCTTCCGTATCGCAAACACCAACCAGCCGAAGAGCCAGCCAGCCCAAGAGACCTCCGAACCGAGTGAGAGCTTAGCAGCACCCGGAGTCATGACAGCAGAAACGCCTTTCGGGACCGACCAGCTGAAGCACGTCAGCCTCGAGTCCGGCAAGACGCTCATGGCTCACGGCCCACACGTGCTCCACGAGTACGTGTCGACCAAGCTTGAGGCCGCTCTAGGCCGAGCGCTCCCGCAGATGGAGGTGCGCTTCAGCAACCTGAATGTCTCAGCCGACATCGTCGTCGTCGAAGAGGACGCGTCCAAGACTGAGCTACCGACAGTGGCCAACGCCGTCAAGAAGATGTTCGGTTCCTCCAAGAAGAACCAGGTGCGCAAGGACATCCTCAAGAATGTGAGTGGTGCGTTCAAGCCTGGCACTATCACCTTGGTGCTCGGTCAGCCGAGCTCCGGCAAGTCGTCGCTGATGAAGATCCTCAGCGGCCGCTTCCCGCTCGAGCAGAACATCACGGTCGAGGGCGACATCACGTACAACGGCGTGGCGCAGAAGGAGGTGGCCAAGACCCTGCCGCAGTTCACCGCCTACGTCGACCAGCGCGACAATCACTTCCCCGTGCTGACGGTCAAGGAGACGCTGGAGTACGCGCACGCGTTCTCCGGTGGCGAGATGTCTCGTCGCGGAGAAGAGCTGCTGAACAAGGGTACTCCTGAAGAGAACATCGCCGCGCTCGAAGCCGCGAAAGCCCTGTTCGCACACTACCCTGACGTGATCATCCAACAGCTCGGTCTCCAGAACTGCCAGGATACCGTCGTCGGCGACGCGATGCTCCGTGGCGTCTCTGGTGGAGAGCGCAAGCGAGTGACCACTGGCGAGATGGAGTTTGGTATGAGGTACGTCACTCTAATGGACGAGATCAGCACAGGCTTGGACAGCGCGGCGACCTACGACATCATCAGCACGCAGCGCAGCATCACGAAGACGCTTCGCAAGACCGTGGTGATCGCTCTGCTGCAGCCGTCGCCCGAGGTGTTTTCCCTCTTCGACGACGTGATGATCCTGAACGAGGGCGAGGTGATGTACCACGGCCCTCGTGACCAAGTGGTCGACTACTTTGAGAGCTTGGGGTTCGTGTGTCCTCCGGAGCGGGATGTTGCAGACTTCCTGCTGGACCTCGGCACGAAACAGCAATATATGTACGAGACAGACGCCTCTCGCGTCGTAGGCAACCGACGTCCTCGCCTTGCAAGCGAGTTCGCCGAGGTCTTTCGCAATTCGGCTATCCACGCCGAGACGCTTCGTGCGCTCGAAGCTCCCCACAGCCCCGAGCTACTCGCTAATATCGGCGCGCACATGGACCATATGCCGGAGTTCCACCAGCCGTTCTGGCAGAGCACCATGACGCTGTTCAGACGCCAGATGGCCGTGCAGTTCCGCAACAAGCCGTTCATCGCGAGCCGCGTGCTGATGGTCGTGGTCATGGGACTGCTGCACGCGTCGACGTTCTACCAATTCGACCCCCAGGCGATCCAGGTCGCGATCGGCATCATGTTTCAGGCGATTCTTTTCCTGGCGACCGGCCAGTTTCCGCAGATCCCGACGTTCCTCGCCGCGCGCGACGTCTTCTACAAGCAGCGCCGCGCCAACTTCTTCCGAACGTCGTCCTACGTGCTCGCGAACGCGGTCGCGCAGATCCCGTTTGTCATCGGCGAGACGCTCGTGTACGGCTCGCTCGTGTACTGGATGTGCGGCTTCGTTGCCGACGCAAAGGAGTACCTGATCTTTGAAGTCGTCATGTTCCTCGTCAGTCTCGTGTTCGGCACGTTCTTCTTCTTCCTCGCGGCCATCAGCCCAAACAACAGCATCGCGTCGCCGCTGTCCATGGTCTCGATCCTCGTCGCGATCATCTTCTCCGGGTCCGTCGTGCTCAAGAGTAGTATCCCAGACTACTTCGTCTGGGCCTACTGGCTCAACCCCATAAGCTGGAGCCTTCGTGCGCTCGCCGTGAACCAGTACCGCTCGAGCGAATTTGACGTGTGCGAGTACGAAGGCGTGAATTACTGCAAGAACTTTAACGGCATGACGATGGGCGAGTACTACCTGGACCTCTTCGCCGTGGGCAGTGAAAAGTTCTGGGTACCGTACGCGATGCTCGTCATGGTCGCGCTCTACGTGCTGTTCAACGTCATGTCGTACCTGGCGCTCGAGTACAGGCGCTTCGAAGCGCCCGAGAATGTGATCGCAACCAAGAAGGACGAGGCTGAGGACGTCGGCTATTACGCGCTCGCGGGCACGCCAAAGAGCTTGGACCAAGCTCTCAACTCTACGGACAGTGACGTCGTCATGTTGGACATCCCAGCAAAAGAAACCAGCTTCACTCCCGTGACGCTCGCGTTCAAGGACTTGTGGTACACTGTCCCACTGCCAAGCAACCCGAAGGAGACCATCGACTTGCTCAAGGGCATCACGGGGTACGCGCTTCCGGGCACCATCACGGCGTTGATGGGCTCATCAGGTGCCGGGAAGACGACGTTGATGGACGTAATCGCCGGCCGCAAGACGGGCGGCAGGATCCAGGGCCAAATCCTCTTGAACGGCCATGCAGCCAGCGACCTCTCTATTCGTCGGGCTACGGGCTACTGCGAGCAGATGGACATCCACTCGAGCGCCTCCACGATCCGTGAAGCCCTAACGTTCAGCGCGTTCCTACGCCAGGACAGCAGCGTCCCCGCTAGCAAGAAGCTCGACGTGGTCAACGAGTGTCTCGACTTGCTGGACATGCACGACATCGCGGACCAGATCATCCAGGGACGATCCGTAGAGCAGATGAAGCGGCTGACGATCGGCGTGGAGCTCGCCGCTCAGCCGAGCGTGCTGTTCCTAGACGAGCCAACGAGCGGATTGGATGCGCGCTCTGCCAAGTTGATCATGGACGGAGTGCGCAAGGTGGCGAACACGGGCCGCACGGTCGTGTGCACGATCCACCAGCCGTCGTCAGAGGTGTTCTTCCTTTTCGACAGTCTGCTGCTGCTCAAGCGTGGTGGTGAGACCGTGTTCTTCGGTGATCTGGGCAAGAACTGCCGCAGCCTGATCAACTACTTTGAGAGTATCCCAGGTGTCTCTCCGCTTCCCAAGGGCTACAACCCTGCCACGTGGATGCTCGAGTGCATTGGCGCTGGCGTGGGCACCGCTTCCGCAGACGCCACGGACTTTGTCCAGGCGTTCAACGACAGCGCGCAGAAGCAGGCGCTGGTGAACGCGATGGCGCGACCTGGCGTTGTGACCCCCGCCGCCCATGCCGCGGAGCTCGTGTTCACGCAGAAGCGCGCGGCGAGCTCTGTGACACAGATGAAATTCGTCGTCGGCCGCTTCGTCCACCTGTATTGGCGCTCGCCGTCGTACAGCCTCACGCGCTACGTGATGCTGCTGATCCTGTCGCTGCTCTTCGGCTTGATCTCCGTCGGCGCAGACTACGACTCGTACCAGGGCCTGAACTCGGGCATCGGCATGGTATTCATCGTGATAGTGTTCAACAGCTTCGTGGCGTTCACGAGCGTCATCCCAATCACATCGCAGGAGCGCGCGTCGTTCTACCGCGAGCGTGCGGCGCAGACGTACAATGCATTTTGGTACTTTGTCGGCTCGACGCTCGCCGAGGTTCCGTACGTGTTCTCGAGCGCGCTGCTCTTCACGGCGATTTTCTTCCCCCTGGCGGGCTTCACTGGCTTCGGCACCGCGGTGCTCTTCTGGCTCAACTTATCGATCATGCTCCTCATGCAGACGTACATGGGGCAGCTCTTCGCGTACGCACTGCCAAGCCAAGAGGTGGCGGCGATCATGGGCATCCTCGTGCTCAACATCTTGATCCTCTTCATGGGCTTCAGTCCACCGGCGAGCACCATCCCGTCCGGCTACACATGGCTTTACAAGATCACGCCGATGCGCTTCTCGCTCTCGATCGCCGCGGCGCTCGTGTTCTCCGACTGCTCGACCGAGCCGCTTTACAACGCCGCCACGGGCACATGGTCGAACGTCGGTCCGGAGCTCGGCTGCCAGCCGCTCACGAACGCGCCCGTGGACATTGGCCCCGTCACGGTGAAGGCGTTCACGGAGACCGTGTTCAGCATGAAGCACGACACTATCGCGTCGTACTTCGTCGTCGTGCTCGGCTACATCGTGGGCTTTCGCATCCTCGCAGCCCTGGCGCTCCGCTACATCAACCACCAAAAGAGATAGATAGGTAGACGCGGCTACATATCCCAGACAGCTTTCATTTCATTTTCATTCGATTTCATTTAGGAGCCCTGTACGGCACCCTTGCATAATACTACTACTATATACCATGCTGGAACTCTAACACGCTCTGATCCGCATTCAAACTGATATCAGCGTGTCAAGCGCGATTTCTGCTCTCGCAACTGCGTTTCGAGCTCAAAAGGAGAGGGTAGTAGAATGGCTTGTTGACTTCGCTTTCAGGAGCGTATCGCACAGAGGAGTGGCTTGTGCAGGCATGAAACAACCATTATCGACGGCTGCTTGGATGCGCCCGTTTTATCGCCTTCGCCCACGACAATGGCACTTCTGCAACGCCGGTGAATGAGATCGTCAGTGCAAACAATGTTGGTGCTGATTCGATAGCATCGGGGGAGCGTCGCCAGCGGGTTCCCTGACAGCATAACCACTTCGTGCTGGTGCTCGATGAGTACGTTGTCAGGGCGAGCCGCGATGGAGTTCGACGAAAGAGAGAGAGAGAGCACGCGAGGCGAGTTGCTTGCGTAAAGTAGCGCGGAAGGGAACTCGCGTATCCCTGGGCCGAGTTCCAGGTAGAATACCAGAACGCTTCGCCATTTCTTGGACAAGTCGATCGACGAAGTCTTCTTGCGAAAGATGACGCTCACGATCGACATGAACCAGCAATTGACGGCGACCACGAGCACCATGAGTCGGTTGGTCCAGGGAGTAGCGGCCAGGTGGCTGAGCTTGCAGGCTTGGAAGGTCTGCAGTCTGATCTCGACGAAGACCAGTAGCTCGTGAGAGTCTGTACCATAGAAGTGCTCCAGCTTGTGGTCCCACCGTACAAGAACCGTCAGCATTATGGTGAAACTCGAGTGGCGTTGTGGTGTTTGCAGTGTTGGTTCGTTGAAATCTTGAGCAACGGCAGGACCGCGAATACGTCGAACTCGACGGGGTAGAACGCGCCAGTCCACCAAAAAGACGACTAGAAGAGACACGTGAGCGAGTGCAGCAGGACCACGAACACGCCGAGCAGGAAGCGACTGTGCCACCACTCAGGCGCGAATTTGTCACGTCGACCTTCGTGTCATTGGCGACATGGGATAAAGATTGCATCAGTTGTAGCGATCTGGCGCGCGAGAAAGAGCGTCGGAGCAAATTGGCGAGTGAGGGAGCCCGCGCGCTGGTGGCTTCGCCGGCCTCCGGCCTGGAGGTATTTATTTTCAGCTGGCAACAACTCTGACGCGCTCTCCCCAAGATAAAACGAACAAACCCACACGACGAGCACTTAAACACACTCACGGAGATAGTCGCGGCCAACGGCCAGTGCAAAGTTCCTTCCGCCTGCCAAAAGCTCTATTAAGAAACCTAAGACTAATCATAAGACTCGATCGGAGAGAGTGTGAGACAGGAAAACAAGGAAACCAACTGGGAGGAGAACCCAGAGTTGTAGCGTATGCATGGGGATCGGATTTTGCCTTTTACCACTGGCGATGTCAACCGAATCGATCCACCCGAAAAAGAGCTGATCGAAAACACGATTTTCTCTCTCCCCATATAAGCTCAATAGACTGAAGCCCTGGGTGATATGGGAGAGTTTGCTGCATTTAGCTGCGCTGCATGCGAAGGTTTGTTTGCGCGTACGTACATCATAAGCATCTCCTTTGTTTCGTTTTCGTCGTAGCTGATCTCTGTAAATGGAAAGTAACAAAGCTATCATTATTGCAAGCTAGATATGTATGTCATCTTTGCTCCATTTTGAGGTTTGGTGAAGGATGTAGAACTCTTTTGTGGTAACTTGCACCGTCGTTGTGAATCACCGTAGGGCCGACCTGGTCGCTCAAAGTTGCACACAAACTTTCAAACCAAAACTCAAATAACTCCGGGTTGAAGTTGCTGTGATATTCGTAGGTTTCCCCCTTTGTCTCCTTGTTTGTAGAAGTCAACATTTTCAGCTCGCCATCCACAAACGACCATTGAATTTTTCGGCCATGGTACTTGCAGAACGACTCGCCGAGCAAGATTTCAGGACGCATAGGGAAGTTGGTGTCATTTTGACTGGCCAGCTTCTTTGTGATGTGCGTGTCGTGGAAGTTGACGTTGGCGTCCGTGTCTGCAAGATGGTTTCCAAGGATGCACTATGCAATACTTGGCAAACTGCATAGTTCCACATTACAGAGAGAAAGGAAATCTATTTAACAAGTTATAGATGTTCCAAGCAAAGTTGCTAACAAGGAGTTCGGTCTGTGCAGTTCCTGACCTGCTCCCCATTTGAGATCCTCCTGCATTCGGTTGACGACTTGCGTGAATCTCTGTGCGTTTGGTCCGGTGGTTTTCTTTGAGAACACCGCTGATCCTTTTGCGTCCATGGCTGTGTTGGCCATGTAATCTGCCATTGTGTTGAATTTGCGTCTAACATGAGTCCAAGTAACCCAGGCGAATTTTCTTCTAAGAGTGTGGACCCTTTGTGCGCTTGGTAGCAGAGTTAGCGACTTGATTTGTGCGTATCCTCGTTGTTGCTCCACGATCATGTTGCTGTCACTGTAGACTTCGAGGATGGTGTCCGTGTATTTCAGAAGGTACCAGGCGTGTGCCAGTCCTTCCTTGAGTGCTTCGTATTCACACTTGTTGTTGGTTTGTTGGATACCTTGGTATTTGAACCCACACAATCGGAGCTGCCAATCTGTGGTTGATGGATGCTGCGTCAGGACTGCCCACCCGCTTCCTCCTGAACCTGGGTTGCCCTTGG
Organism: Globisporangium spiculum; assembly: GCA_023335655.1. Lineage (NCBI taxonomy): Eukaryota > Oomycota > Peronosporomycetes > Pythiales > Pythiaceae > Globisporangium > Globisporangium spiculum. The sequence goes on from JAADVO010001053.1 coordinate 7,172, forward strand.
CGCCGCCGTCAAAATAGAGGCGCGCTCGTCTCCACGCTTGTGCTTTGTCTTGTGGTCTTGTATGTTCGAGTGCTGCCAAACATTGGCACAGGCAGATCCCGGTAATGCGTTCCTGCGAAGCTTTCGTTAATGCATTGTTGTAGGCGCTGATTTGCTTCATACAAGTGCTCCAGGTTCGCTGTTTGCAGACTGGGGCGGGGATCCGAGCTCGTTCGTGCACAGTCTCGTTCCTGGCTTTCCAGAGAGCACAAGGAAAGATCGAGCAGCACATGGACCAGATGATTTCCATTGCTCGCCCGTGTTCCCTAGCAAAGAAGCCGAACTGCCGTTGCACTTCTTCGCAAATGCGTGCTGCTGGGGGCGGTGTCTTCCTGCTCGCGATGAGGGAAAGCGCTTCGCGAAGTCGCTGGCCCTGAAGATAGTCTGGAATAAGCTCTCCCGTCCATTGTTGGAGAAGGTGAGCCCACGTTGCTTTCGCTCGTACGCAACCCCGCAGGATGTGTTCTATTGTCTCTTTTTGTGCTCCGCATCCTGCTTCTAGAGGGCAAATGGAGGAGTTCAATCTCCTCGGGTGAAACAGGTTCAACTGCTGCGTTGCCAACCTGTAATTCACCCAGAGTTGGTAGCCTGTGAGACACCGTTTGTGATCCCAGAGTTCATTGACTATTTGTTGACTCATGTGAAAATTCCAGGCGCTCCGGGTTCCGCTGCCCTCGATCTTGTGTGCCACCTGAATTCGTTGGGCGGTGATCCCTGAATGCAACCGCTTTTTACGTTGCCTGTCCATTGCCGCTCGGAGTCGTCTTGGTTGGACTCCTTCGTGAATTCTCCATGGGAAGCTTGTGGCGAGCGGGTGTGGCTGGAACGTGATACCTTCCTTGTCACTCAATTCCTGTAAAGTCTCGAGGTCATTCTTGGTCTCCAGGTCTCCACCGCCGCCTTTGATTATCCACGTGATCCCTTCTGCATCGTGCTCCAGGTCTACATAGCAGCCGGGTTCCACCGGGGAGGTTCCTCGGGCTGCTCCGAGTCCGTTTGTCGTCCATTCATACTGATACTGGAGGCTGGGCGTGTTCCACAAACTGAGTTTGGGTTCCAGCCGTATGTGTTCACCCGGCGGAAGCGGGGGCGAGCTCACAACTATACTCAGTATCCAGGCTTTAAGTTTGCTCAGTCCCTTTGCGGTCCATGAGACTGGTTGCTGGGGAATTGAGAATGTCCAAGCATTATCCATGAGCTAGTGGATCCCGATTGTAGCAATGTTGCAGTCTCGAAAGAAAGGGTACGTGCGTCGCGTCAGCACGCCGCTGGGCGAATCTACAATCCACGCGTTGTTTGCCCAATTGAACGATGGCCAGAATCGCACCGTGTCCTCCGAGAGATCAGTGGCTTGGTGCGTCAGTTTGGCTTTCGATATGAGCACTGTTCTGCCATTTGCGTCTCACCTGAGGCATGCTGAATCCTGGTATTCGGCAACCGCTGCAGCCGCCTTCTCTTTCCATCCCGGAGATCGTGCTTCGCTGTCGACCAGATGCTCTTTCAGGAGCTCCACTCCCAGTTTCTGGATGGAAGCCGTTCTCCACATTCGATGCTTGAGTTTTGGGGCTTGGGCTTTCGGTGTTACCGCACAACAGTTTTGCGATTGTGTCAGACCCTCGTGCGCCAGATAATGCCATGATTCCGTGAACACGCTACGTTTCGCGAGTAACTATGCTGTTGCTCTGCGCATAGCTTGTCTTTTGATCGCCAGCTCGACGGAAAGGAGGCCGAGTCCACCGTGTTGGACTGGCAATAACAGTAGTGCCGGGTTGACTTTGTGTCTGGTGCCATCCGTTCGGAGCTGTCCCTTCCACAAGAGCTGCTTTTGAAGATTCTTGAGCTTTTCGATCACTGCGTCCGGCGGCTTGATGAACTGTGCTGTGAATAGGATCACTGGCAGCATGATGGAGTTGAGAATCTTGATCTTTCCGACGATGGTGTTCGAGACTCGTGTCGCGATCAGCAGCCGTGTTTGGATGCTGCGCAGGCGGCCATTCCAGTTGGTTTTGGTGGTGTCGCCTAAGCCGATTTGAATGCCCAGATACCTGGTCGTGGCCGTTGGCTGCAGCAGCGGAACGCCGTAGTGCGATGTTTGGTGCACAGTCTGGTTGAGGCAGATGTACATGCTTTTGTTTGGTTGGATCTTTAAACCGGAGAGGTTCTCGAACGCATGGAGCAAGCGCATCATGTGTTGCACCTCATTCCTAGCCCTGAGGAAAACTGCCGAGTCATCTACGAACGCAGAGATTCTTTGCGATTCCGTCCCTGACCATGGTGACTCGATTCCTTGCAGCGTCTTATCTTGAGTCACCATCAGCGCAAGCACTTCTGCTGCTATGATGAAGAGCAGTGGAGCTAACGGGCAGCCTTGTCTAATCCCTGACCGTACTGGAATTGGTTTGGAGAGGCTGCCATTGGCACTGAAACGGGCTGTTGTTCCGTCGTGCATGCGAGCGATCAGACTAACAAAATCCGGTGAGAAGCCAATTTTTTAGCACTAACAGGATGAAATCACGGTTCAACATGTCGTACGCCTTCATGAAGTCGAGAAGTATGATCGTCGGAGAGTCGTCAGTGGACAGGACCTGGTCATGAAACTTCCTGGACAACATGGCTTGCATCAACACCACGGAGCGCTCGAGGAGCCTGGACTGCACGAACCCCTGCTGAGTGTCACCAATCAGGTGTGGTAGTCCCACTTGCATTCTGGTCGCGACTATCTTGGCGAAGATTTTATATCTCGATCGTAGGAGAGTGATCGGTCGGTACTCCATGGGGTTATCGGAGTCACCTTTCTTCCGGAGAGGTATCATTAATCCTTCTCCGAAGGAGCGTGGCATGTTTGCTCCCATTAGGATTTGGTTGCACAGGTGAACTAGCCGGGGCATGATCTCACCCTGGCAATCCTTGTAGAAATCGTTCGGTAGCCCGTCCAACCCTGGAGCTTTATTGCGTTGGAGGGCTTTGATCGCGTCCACCACGTGCTCCTCCGTGATAGTTGCCATGAGGGCTGAGTTCCACTCCTCCGTGGCCAGTCGGGCTGTTGGAATCGCAGTTAGTCTGTCAAAGAGAGCTTCTCTCCGAGCTTTGGAAGATGTCGCGTGCGCTTGTCCAATGATGGGCTGCTACTTGCCTGCCATGATGTCTGCCAGGTTGGTCGCTGCTGGATAGAACCTCCTGGGGGCTGGAGTCAATCTGGTGATGGATTGGTCTCTGCTCCAATTCGAGATCCGCTGATAGAAATGCCAGACATCCGCATGGGAGGAAGTGAGAAAGATGCCGTATCGCCGCTCGAGTTTGCTTTCCAATTCCTCTATCTCCTCCTGGATGTAGTTGTGTCTGGACTGTTTCACTTTCGAATGTTGCTCTCTTCACTTCTTCATGAATGTTTGGGATTGTCGCCGTTCCGCTCGTTTCAGCCGTTTGAGCTCAGGCATAGTTCCACATTAGAATAAGGAACGAAGAAGGCGGGAGACTCGCTATGCAAATTCCAGCTATGCATGCACGCGCTATTCATGTGTGGAGGTCCTACTGTAATACGTGGTAATAACTACAGGTAACCCCCCAAATCGAGACGCAAAAACACACCAAGCAAAAATCTATTTTAAAGGTTCTGTTGTGGGGTTGCTTGTGCGGTTGGAGGTAAATGACCGAATGAATTGAATTTAATGGGGCTCGCATGGCCGACTGAGGTAGTCTAGGAGAGTAAAGGAGATAGAGAACAGCGATGA
>JAADVO010001054.1:0-10930 GCA_023335655.1 Globisporangium spiculum
GGGGGGGTTGGTGTCATTGAGGAGATCCTAGCTCTGTGGCGATGATGGCATTGCTGTTGACCAGAGTCACCAGTGAGCTCTACGATTATACTTTCTGGACTCGTAGCTCCTGGTTGAGGAAGTAGCCCGCTTTGTGCAGGTACGTCGGTGGCAGCTCGATCATGCGGTTCTGATCCAGCACCTGAACATTGCGCAATCACAGTTCGTTCGTCATTCAGGCTAGGTACCAGATACGAAGTGGTGGTTATAAGAAGAGATAGATGCAAGACGTACCTTGTTCGAGTACAACTCAAAGTCTTCCTCGGTCATGGGGCCGTAGAGCAGGCTCCATTTCCCGTCGAGCAGCACAAAGTAGTAACGCTCGTTCTCACCGTGCTCGTACCAACCTTCCTCGCCCTGGGTCGTGCCGGGACACGCGTTTAGGATCCCGCTCGAGCTCTTGTGCGATCTCTCGGTCTTCTTGCCGCCGCCGAGTAGTGAGCGCATCTTCTCGCCGATCTGCTTGCCCAGGTTCGTCTTGGCCTTCTGCGCCGCGACGGTCGACTCAGTGCGGCTCTCGTCGTCTTTCTTTGATCGAGAGCTCTTCGTCTTGCTGTCTTCGTTCTTTGAAGAAGTCGACGCGCCGTTCGCTGTACCACTTGCTCCTGTTTTCTTGCTCTCCTGCTCGGGCGTGTGGTCCGAGATCAGCTCCGAGCTTTGAGACGATGCCTTGTTACCATTGCCATTGCTCTGGACGTTGAGCTTCGCCACTTCCTTCTCGATCCTGCTGCTATTAGCGACTGCTGCTCCAGTGGTGTAGGACTCTTTCTCCCTGTCCTTGCCAGATTTACCACCACCGCCGCCACGGGGTGTGCTCTCAGCATCCAGACGCTTCTTATCACTGCGTCGGGATGACCGCGGCGCCGAGTCGATGTCCTCTGCGTCCGAGCCACCGCTGCCACGGCCCCCTCGGTGCCGGCTTCGGTGGTGCGCCTTGTGCTTGTCGCCCGTGTCGTAGTCGTCTTCGTCGCTCGAGCTCGCCTTGCGGTGGTGATGGCGTCGGTGGTGACGCGAGTGGTACCCAGAGTCCGAGCTGCTGTAGTAGCTCGATGACGACTCGCTGTCACTGTTTGCGCTGCCACGACCGCGTCCACGACGACGGCTACGATGACGCCGCTTCCCTTTCCTGTGACGCGATCCCTCGTCGTCGCTCTCGCTCGAGGCGTCACTGCTGTCGTGGTGGTGGCGCTTCTTCTTGTGCTGCTTCTTGGCTTTCCTGCGCTCCGTGTCATCGCCTACTCCTCGCTTCGTCTTCTCCAGTGTGGTGTCTGGCACTGCATCTTCGTCCTCACCGCCGTGACGGTGGTGATGGTGCTTGTTGGACTTACCGCTCTCTTTGTGGTTCTTCTTCTTGCTCTTTCGCGGCGAGGGCTCACCTTCGTCGCCCGTCGCAGCAGCACCTCCAGCGTCATGATCACCGCCTCCTCCTTTCCTCGGTGACCGAGCAACCACAAGCGTGCTCGAGTCCTCGGGGTCACTGCCGGCATCCGCAAGCTTCTTGTCCTTATGGTGGCGCTTCTCCTTTTTTTTCTTACGCTTCTCGGCGCGCTGGTTCTCCTCGACAGTGTCAGCGTCCCCGGTTGCTGCACCACCGCCATTGCTTTCGTCGAAGAACTCGAGGTACGACGACGGCACGTAACCTACTTCATCCGCAAACTCACACTTGAGGTACCCTGTGCGCTTGGTCGAGAGCACGCGCACGACATCGCCGGCTTTTAAGCCGAGCTCTTCGTCGCCCGAGGCCTTGCGGTCACGCATCACGCGAGCGAGCAAACCTCCGCCAGCCTCGCCATCACCTCCATTGCCAGACCCCTCGTCACCTCCGTGACCTTTCCTCGCGGTGCTGCGGCCACTACCACCCGACGGCTTGCTCGTCGACGGAGGCGAGGCGCGCGCAGTCATACTCCCACTGTTGCTATCGATGGTGTTGTCTGCATAAGACGTCATGGCGTTGCTGCCGCCGCCCATAGGCGTGTTCGAGTACGCGTCAATCGAGTCATTCGTGAGCCCCTTGACCTGCCGCACCGCCTGCTTGGGCTTGGTCGACAGCGCCGGCAGCATGACGACAACCTGCTCAATCGCTTCGGGCTCTTCACGCGGTGTGACGACGATTTTCTTGTTACTGGAGCTTGATAAGTCCGGTCAGTGAGCTTCACACACACACGCACACGCAGACAGACAAGCGGGGTGTATCGATCTAAGAGAATAACTCGGCCTCTTGTCGCTCGAGCTATTCTCAGCCTCAGTCGGAACATAAGACCCATGGCTGTTACTCAAAGACCTCAGAATAGCGTGGCTTCCGAAAGAGAGGCGCTGTGGCCTCTGGAGCTGATTGAGATAGTTAGCGCATTGGCTCAAAGAAAGGCCAGGAGCAATTAGCTCAATTCACCCGAGAGATATATAACGAGGTACCCGGTCGCCATCTGCACCGAGCAATACGAGCCGATACGGGGTCAGGATGAGTTCGTATCAGCTCTTTTCAATTAATCACAGCGACCGACTCTACTAGGCTTGGGATGACACACACGCAACTGCTGCACTTCATTTTAGACCAACGTGCCTACTTTCGCCTACCTCTCCGTTCAAAACACTCGACATCATCCAGGTAGGTCCCAAAACTCGTGGTGCGGTTTCAACACGTCATCTTGCCATGCTGCTCCAGAAGCGACACCAACGTGCCTTTCTTGTGGAGCGCCTTCAGATCCGAATTGCCGCCCACCGATTTGCCGCGGATGAAGATGTTCGGCACCGTGCGTTGCCCTTCACACACACACGAGAAAGAAACATAGCCCGCATGCGCTTTGTGTGAGTTTGTGTGTTCTCATCGAAATCCTATCCCAGCGATCCCTGCGCCGCCACGCTCTCAAGTACTACATTAGTACAAAGAGAGTACCAAGCTCGTACGACCCTTACCCGTGATCTCAGCCAGCGCGTCCTGGAGCTCGTCGCCGTTCTCGAGCTGGTCCAGCTCAACGAGCAGAAAGTTGACCTCCATCTCCTGGAGCAACTTTTTGGTCTCGGCGCAGTACGGGCAGTAGCTCTTGGAGTACACCACGACCTTGTTTTTGTCGATCTGGCTCTGGACGGTCGCCCTCGCGCTGCTCTTCTCGCTCATACTTGCTCTGTGATCCCCTTGTTCCAAGTCTTTGGCCATTCAGGAACTGAAGCTGGTTGGCACAGGAACGACTGGCATTGTCATTGCCATTGTCATTGCCATTGTCATAGTTGAAGCAGTTGTGCGCAGCACCATCGCCAGCAACGGACACAACCCAAAACAAAGCCATTTCGTTGTTTTAGGCTGCGTCAGTCTCCAGGGGCGCAATGATAATTGGCCAAAATGAATTGCTTCGAATGGATGATCCTAAAAGTACCAGTAATCGACCGGTGTTGAGATCATGTCTTCAAGGCGCTGTCATGACACGTGCGTGTGGCACTTGTTCGTGGCCATCTGCGCCACGTTCTCATCTGACTTGCGCTGCTTGATCGCGAGCTGCTCGGCCAGTTTGTAGACACTCACGCCCCCATCTTTGTTCGTGCTCAGGTCGAGCCGGAGGAGCTCGTACGCGTTGGGCGCATTCTCGCGCGTCAAGTAGGTTCCGATCGAGACCGACTGCTCCTTGATGTTCACGTTGCAGAGCCACTTCTTGTTTTGCACTACCAGCCTCGCTATCGACTCCTTAGAGGCCTGGGATGCTCACTGGTCTGTCGAACTCTAGCGAGCGGAAGAATTGCTGTGCTGGGTTAACGTCTGCGGTTTCCACACTTGCGACGCGCTCACAAGTAACTGTTGTGGTGTGTCACTGACTTTACTGCACTCGTTGTTACATTCTGTCAGATTGCGGAGGCTCTCCTCGCTGTTGTCGCTCGAGGTGTGATAGAGCGAGTCATCGCGGACCGCCAGCTACTCGATGGTTCCAAGCTTCATGGCTGGTGCAAGCGCGTTGCCAACTGCACTCCGATTTTCATACATGGAGGTTAGGGTTGCGCCGAATCAAGAAATTTGACTTTCGATAGATTGAATTTTAACTTTTGGCCATTAGTGTAAATGGAAATGCTGGCTTTGGTCTTGCCAATCAATCATCAATCAGCTCAATTCAATATAATGGCGATGAAGAAGCCACACCCGAATGGCAGCATCAACGGCAGTGGCGTTGATGCTACTAGTGCTGCTGCTGACAGCAGCGACGGCCACGCGCTCAGGTTCCGCGCGTCGTGCGTGCGCTCAGGCGACGTGGTGGTACTGGGCATGCAGGTGGACGCGCGCATCAACTGCGCCGGCATGGCGCTCTTCCGCGTGTTCCAGGGCCACGTGGAGCTGTTGGGTTTCCAACCGGCGCTGGGCACGTACTATTCACTCTACTCGCCCAAGTGGAACAACCTCATGGTGATCGAGGGCCGCACGAACGAGAACACGCGCTCGGAGGCCACCAAGCAGCTGCTGGACGCCGCGTACCAGGCGCCGTTCCGCGACACGAACAGGACGCTGCTGGCGCTCTCGGAGCCCTCGGTGGTGCGTGTGCGACCCGTGGAGATGGACGACGAGCACGCGGCCGATGCGCTCGCGGTGGAGATGGCCGAGGACTTTCCCATTGTGTTGATCTTTCGCGCGATCCCCGTGACGTATGGCAACGTCACGTGCTTCTACGAGAGCAACCGCTCGGCTGAGAAGGACGCGAACACTTTGGTGCTCCCAGGTTTCAAGATTATCGTGCCCAAGGAGGACCAGCTGGACCTCAAAGTGGCAACTAGTGACGCGGACGACTCGATCGTGCCGCCCAACCCGAGCGAGTTGCAATACCACGACTGGAAGACCCCGGGACGCGTGCTCTCGGAGCTCACGTACGTGGACTCGTTCCGGACGATCAAGATCACACGGCCCTGGAAGTCGACGGTAGACGCGATCGAGACGAGTCTGCTGACCACGGGTAACCCAATGCAGAGCATCGTCGTGTGCGGCGCCAAGGGTGTGGGCAAGTCCACGTTCTGCCGGTACCTCGTGAACCGCCTGCTGTCGCACTACGGGATGGTCGCGTTCCTGGACACGGACCTGGGCCAGTCGGAGCTCACGCCACCGGGCCTTGTGTCGCTGCACGCGCTCGTGTCGCCCGTGCTGGGGCCGGGCTTCACGCACATGAAGATGCCGCTGCGCTCATTCTTCTGCGGCGGCACGAACCCGAGCAACGACCCGCTCTACTACATGCAGGCGGTGAAGAGTTTACTACGACTCTACGAGGCCAAGTGGGGCGTCCACGCAGGAAACAACAGGAACAAGAAGCCGCACGTGCCGCTGGTGATCAACACGGACGGGTGGATCAAGAGCATGGGCCACGACCTACTCTGTTCCGTGATCCAGGAGGCCAACCCAGACCACGTCGTGCAGCTCCTTGCGACGACCAAGAACAAGCAGTTCACGGTCCCATCGAGTGGCAAGTGGAAGATCCATGGCGTGGAGCCCTGGGACCCCGTGGGCGTGACGCAGCCGCCGCGGTCCTCGAAGGATATGCGACTGTATCGCTGGCACCAGTACTTTCTGTCGCAGAGCGCGTGCGACCTCGCGCGGCCGCAGCTGCAGAACCTGCACGTGCTTTCGGAGAAGAACCGCGTGGACGACCAGATCGCGCGCGCGTACGCCGGCGTGACGCCGTTCGCCGTGTCATTTGACCAAGTGGACATTGGCTTTGCCGGGAGCTCCGTGCCGCCGAGCCAGCTGCTCTACTCGCTCAACGGCAGCATCGTCGGGCTGTGCATCAACCCAAGACGTCCGCCTGTTGCAAAGTCAACTGAAGAACAGCACCATGCCGACTACGAACAAGATGAAGGCTCAGGAGGATTGCCACCTCCACCACCATCAGAGGATACGGAAGAAGAGCAGCTCGATAGTGAGGTAGACGAAGGCTCAGCAGGTTTGCCACCACCACCACAACCAATCTCAGAAACTCGTGCGGGTCCACCTCGGATACTGGTAAAGCCGGTGCATGCTCCGTGTCTGGGCGTGGGCTTGATCCGCGCGGTCGACGTCCAGACGCGCCTGCTCTTCATCCTCAGCCCGCTGTCCCTTCGAGTAATCGAGCGCGTGAACCTGCTGGTGCGCGGCAACTTCCCACTGGCGTCGCTCGTCGTGGACGTGAACGACCCGGTGCAGGCGCCGTACGTGGTCACGGACGTGCTCACGGCTGAGGGCACAGGTGCCGCAGCGATGCAGAGCCGCAATAACATCAAGCGCAAGCGGGATGACAAGAGCGTCGGTGGCGGCAAGTGATAGAAGATTGAATAGATTTGTATTCTGCATTGACGAACTATATAGATCCTATGTTTTATATACTAATGACGCAGACCTGGTGCTGCTTGCTATCTCGATAGAGCTTGATGCACGCGTCGCTGTCTTCGTGGGTTGAGTCTTCCTCATTAGTCCACATGTCGTACGAGCCAACGCCATGGTTGTTGATATTGCTCCTGACGCCAAAGTAGCTCTTCGATGCAAGATCCTCAAATAGCTCCGATACTTTGCGCCAGATATTCCTGATCCTGTCCGCAAGAACAGTAGCAACCGAGCCGGTATTCTGTTCACGCATCGCTCTCGGCTGTGAGTCATCTGAGCGGGCTCCTCGCACTCGCTTGAGCCTCGTGGTCTCAGCAGCAATGCCGACAGTTTCTTGGTGCGCTTCAAAGCGGAGTTCTTGAGATGATGTAGACGCTGCGAATTGGTGCAACTGTAGCAGCCAAAGTGGCACGGGCACCGCGATGCTGAACGAGATCACGTGATCCGCAGGCGCGAACGCGAGCAGCGCGACCGTGCCGGCCGTGACGACGATCAGCGCTGCCAGCAGCAGGATCAGTGGCAGCGAGGTGTTCATTCTGTAGTTAAATTGGATGGGATTGGAGTGTGGCGCCTTGGCTGGCTTTCTTTCAGCTTATGAAGGAGGATCATGTCGGGTGCTGGAGAAATATGGAAAGATCGCGTTCCGTGTCTGATCCTGTACCCATAATGAATTTGCAATGGCGACAAATCACTAGTCAGTGGTGGATGGATGGGAAACGAAGTCACCACAATGGGGAAGCATTAGACGTGGGGCTATTCTATTCATCTGCTTGTTTGATGGTGCTTGAGTTGCTGTCGCCGGTCTGATTGACCAACCACCAGTCGTTCCTTCGCACCTCTCTCTCTCTCATACCTTCTTTTCTCCCAGGTACCTATCTACCTGAAAGCGAAAAACTCGACAGCGTTTTTGTTTATTCGCGGAACGAAAAGTCCTTGTCCATGGCTTGCGAGTGCGGCGTCGAGATCGCCCCCATATGGTAGTCCCCACAAGAGACTCTGTCATCCCATCATGCAAGTACAACATCAAGGTTAGTCATTAACTATCATCAATTCTCATATCCGACAGGTAAGGAATGAATAGAATAATACGTACGAGACGACGTTGATGTTGGCGAGCGACTGGATCTGCAGCGGCTGCAGCTGGTTCTTGCGATCGCCATGGCCGAGGCAGTTCGAGTTGCCCTTGCCGAACGTGAACACCTTGCCCTCCTCCGAGAGCGCGACTGTGTACACGCGACCGCACGCGACCTGCACGATCTTCTCGCCCTCGAGCGCCGTCATCTCGTGCGGCTCGAGCCAAAGCTTGGAGCCCCACATGTACATGCGACCATCGTCCGTGACCGCGGCCGCGTGGTCGTAGCCCGCCGCGAACTGCTTGACACTCACGCCGTTGAAGCCCTCGACGAGTGTCGGGATCGCCTCCATGTTGTAGTGGTCCATCGTCAAGCCGCCACCCACACCAAGCTGGTTGTCTACACAGCGAGTGATACAAGGACATGGTAAGCTAGTCTTACAGGCATTCTTTATGGTTCACCAGATTGCGCAACTACTTACGGCTATTGCCGCCCCAGCCGTAGAGCTCGCCGTTGTCCGTGAGCGCGAAGGTGAAGTCGCGACCGGCGGAGATCGACACGACGTTTTCGTCTGCAAAGAACTCGATCGGCTCTGGCACTTCGAACGTGTCGGTCTCGCCGTTGCCCAGACGTCCGTACTCGCCGTTGCCCCACGCCCAGATCTCGCCGTCCTTGGACAGCGCGACCGTGTGGAACTCACCACATTCGACAGACGCGATGGGCACACCTTGGTCCACGAGCGAGCGCAGAAGACGAGGCGTTGGCTCGTCCTTGCCGCCGGCGTGACCGAGTCCACCTGCACCCTTCATGGTCGAGCCGCCCCAGCCCCACGAGTACATCTTGCCGTCCTTGTCGACCGCCGCCGTGTAGTAGTCGCCGCAGGAGATGTCAACGATCTCGATGCCCTCGAAGGCTTCCATAAGGTGTGGAAGAGACTCAAAGTCGCCCGTACCTGGACCCAAGCCGAGCTTGTTGTATTCGTTCGAGCCCCACATGTACACCCGGCCCTTGTCATCGACTGTTCAAAGTAGATACACCGCATAGTGAGCACCATATTACGTAGCGAGCCACAAAGAGCACCATATTCCATGGTCTCAGCAGTGCATTCAACTCACTCGCTGCGCTGTGCGTGGCGCCAAACTCGAGCTTGACGATGCTTTTGCCTTCGAACGCTTCCACGAGCTTCGGCGACAGCTCCTCGTACGCATTGCGCATGCCCGACTTGACGAACGCGCCATGGCCGAGCTGACCAAGTGATCCAGAGCCCCATGTGTACACTGCGGATAGATAGCACATCAACCAATCAATAAAGGCAAACGCATTAGACGACCAATCATCCTGCTAGCACCAAAGTGCGCTCTTCATTTTCTCATCTAGCTTCACATCCGAGCAACAACAGAGCGTGGCTCATCAGCATACAATGCAGAGCAAGGGACATACCGCTGGACTGCGTGGAGAAGCGCGCTTGCGAGAGGATGCTGCGTACAGCATTGAACTTTCTGGCGCTCGCAGAGGACGCGCCCGCCGCCGCGCGGATCGCGCGCATGATCAGCACCATTCTCACTCGCTTGTCTTCGCGAGTTCTTTGTCGCTCACGAAAAGTGGTTGGGTGATCCTGCGAGCATGCCGCTTCAAGCGACCTTCGCGCAACCTTCTCGATGCACACATTTCCACCCAATCAAACGCCGCGAAGAATACTTTAGTGGCAGCTGAATTCGTTTTAGTGACTACTCTTTCTCGGATCATAACACAGCTGAAAAATGATCACCACGGGCAACGTGAAGGGCCACGATGAGCTCGGACGCGAGGTGCTCTACAGCTCCCAGGGCCAGCAGGTGATGATGCAGTGGGAGCAGCGGTACATGCGCCAGTGCGCCGACGCGTTGCGCATCCAACGCAGCGACCACGTGCTCGAGATCGGCTTTGGACTCGCGTACTCGGCGACGCGCATTCAGAGCTTCCACCCGAAGCGCCACGTGATTATCGAGTGCGACGCCGCGGTCATCAAAGACGCCGAGAAATTTGCAATTGAGCATAACGGCGGCGTGGAAATCCTGCGCGGCACGTGGCAGTCGGTCCTCCCAGCGCTCATTGAGCAGTTTGACTGCGTGTTCTTCGATGACTACCCGCTGCCAGAGCTGGAGCACCAGGGCGTCACGCAGAACCGGACGCGCACGCTCAGGTCACGGTCTCGCTGGCACGACTTTCTTGACGCTGTGCTGCCGCATGTGGCGATCGGCGGACGTATCACGGGGTATTTGGCTCGAGACATCGATCTGCAGCGCCAAGGATGTAGCGTTGAGATCACGCAGGTGCACGTTGAAGCCTCCGAGAACTGCGAGTACTTCCCACACAAGACAGCGCTGGTGCCTGTGATCACAGTGGTGGAGCAAAGTGCTGCTGCTGCTGTTATTGGCTGTGGCGGCAATGCTGGTGTTGACGCACTTTGTGACGGAGACTCGCCATCGCTGATTGCAATTCAGACCTCAGCCAAGTTGCTTCGACGCGTCATTCGAAGTAACACGAGTCCACTCAACTCTTCTGAATCAAGGCATGTGGACAAGTCTCAAGCGACGTCTTCGCAAAGACGACGCTTTGCGGACATTCGAGAGTGTCTACAAGAGCAGGCACTCTTGGGCGCCGATTTCGAATCACCCTCCACACTGCCGCAGCCGATTAGTATGACCTGCCAGCGACATGCTGGCGACATCGGCCCAAAAATACAGGCGATTGGCATGAGTTCATCAGCAGCAATTCAGCTCACCAAACAGCAGCATGCCTTGGAGGAGACCATGGGCAGTAGTGGTGATACGCAGAGTGACGCATGCAACAGTGGCGACCGAGACGCCCGGAAGCGCTACCTGGTGGCGCTGCGCCAGAAGAAAGCCGCATCAAAAGCAACAAGACAGCCACCAGCCCCACCAGCCACTCCACATACTAACAAGTGATGAGCAACGCACGCTGTGTCACACTGTAGACTCGCACCAAAACGTCAGCATTGTAAACCGCAGGGAAGGAAGGAGCACTTCACTTCCATTCAGGTCGGTCACCTTGGTCTCAAGGTCACCACCATTCTTGCAGTTTCCGAATAGTGCCTCCTAGGAGGTATTGCGCTGGAATCGATCATGCTGTGTGTTTCGTATTTAATCGAGTACATCGTCTTTTTTTCAAACAGCTTCCGGGACAAACATGACGCGCGAGCCAAAGGCATGGGTGACGCGGACGAGACGCAATGGAGCCGCCCGGCCGTGCAGCCGCAGGACGTCGCGGAGATGCTCGCGGCGCCGCCACCAATACTTTTGCGTCCAGTCAGCAGGAGCAGCGCCTCAATGTAATCCTCAAGCCCACGCCCAAGCACAGTCGAAACTCAGTGCATTAGCGGAGAAGAAGATCCTCCAAGCCAGCGCCGCAACGAGCACAACGGCCGAGACCACGACCCGCACAGAGCCGCTGCTCCACCGGCAACGTTATCTTCTACGAAGGAAAATCCGATTCACCC
>JAADVO010001055.1:0-10926 GCA_023335655.1 Globisporangium spiculum
CAGCGACCGCATCCTTGTGCTCGATCATGGCGAGGTGCAGGAGTTCGACTCGCCCGCGAACCTGCTCGCCAAGTCGGATGGCATGTTCGCGTCGCTGATCAACAGCACGAAGGAATAACTAACCGGCTTAGATAGTCTCGCCAGTTCACCTCTTTCATAGCTTGGAAAGATATATAGGTATAACAAGCAACACCAAACCACACAAAAGAAATGAACCATTTTCAAACATTTGGCTTGCGCGTCCGTGTTTCTCGCTTGATGTAAGCTTGAGTTGCCACTTCCGAGCCTGTCCGAGAGACCCAGGAAGGTCTCTCAGACAAGCGCTGGACGAAGAAGGCTGATGTTCGCCAAAGACTGCGACCGTGTGCTTGACAACGCGAAGCCCTAGAGCCGCCTTGCAGCAGCTGAAGCGGAGGACAAGTATGAGCGTCACATCGATGAGCTGGAGAGTGAGAGGCGAGAGCAGCGGCACAAATTGCAAGTGCAGCCGCGCGTGATCCACCGTTGATACTACAAGTAGAGGAACTCACTCAACCTGACAATCGAATTGCTTTGTCAGCTTCGTGATCGCTGTGTCGACAATATCCATCTGCCGTACGTCGCATCGTCGCTACACTGCGTGGACGAAGAAGCCCGTACGACGACTGCATGAAAGTGCACGGATTAATTACGCTCCATCGTGCTCCGCATCCCAGCATCATCACTCACGCGTGTCGTTTGCTTTCCGCGGTGCGCGCATATCGACACCACCACGCGAGGTGGCGTAAACACATCCCAGACGCCGTCTTCATCTCATCATGCGCATGCGTCCGCTCCATCTCTTTTGATTGTATTTGTATCTTGTATGCGGATTGAGCCGCGAAAATGCGTTCTCTGCCGCCAACTTCAACCAAAGTGCCATTTCACTTTGTTATTCTGGATGGTACGATACCTCTCCTCATGCTTTCTATGGAAATTAATTAACTGGAGACCCCAAATGCGCACGGATACAAATGGGACCGGCGTTTATAGAAATGAAGAAATGGACGGTGATGATGATCCATTTTTTATTTATTTGTTGGGCAGCTGCTCATCCTTGAGAAAGACTCACACAAGTCGCTGACTGGGATGCTATGTATTATCTCGTGAATAATCTGTCAAACTCGCATCACATTCCTGCAGCCATCCATCATTTGCAGCGTCATGCTCTTTTTTGTATGCACATTGTTTTTTCGACCAGGTACAGCCAGCGCTTTTTGGTCGAAAGGAGTCAGCGAGGTTGCCCCCTGAGGGAGCAGAGGACTGTCGCTCGCGGTGAGCCACCCAACGACACTATCCACAGTTTTTGAGGCACGATATGCGCTTTCGCCAAAGCTACTTGCCTTGCAGCGAGGTGAATAATACTACTTCTAGACACTGCGTCTATCCATTGCTGTTTACTATTCCCAAAATGGTGCGTGCGATACGTGTTGACCCGTCTTTTCTTTGTAAAACTCGTCCGGTGAGTTGCAAAATTAGGGTTGAATCGATATAAAACAACAGCACAGAAAAGTGTGCTCATGTCTAGCCGATATTGCGGTATTTGCTAATAGGCACCTCCTTTTCTTGAAAACAGCCTATCTGATCTTGATGCAAGAAAACTGCACAAATCAGCGAAAAATGCTTGTGCGCCTGCACTTGACGCTCGTGTGGCGCAATCTCCAGCGACCCGCACTTCTCATTTTCTCGCATTTTCGATTAGACTCCGAGCGACAAGCGAGCAGCTCCGTACGCTGCTCCTTCCTTCGCATTAGCTGGTGCCGAGGGACCCCAGCGCGAGAACCAGCGCAGGCGCAGGTGCTGTAGTAGTAGCAGTAGCAGTAGGTGAGCGATGGGGCTGCGCGAAACGCAGTCGCTAGAGCTCGCGCACATCCCGCGACTGCTCCGCGAGCGCGAGCCCGCGCCAAACTCGTCGTCTTCTTCCTCGTCGTCCTCTGCGTTGTCTCACCGCCGCGCCAGCGCAGGAGACGCCGACAGCTCCGCAGTAGTTACCAGCGAAGACCCAGCCGCAGAACTCACGATGACAGCGTCGCTCGAGGCGCAGTGGGCTAAGCGCAAGGCACAGTTCTACTCGCACTTCAAGTCGATGAGCGACGGTGACAAGACTGTGAGCGTCGATGGCGAGCAGACATCGGAGAATCCGGTAGCAGATGACTCGACGGCCAGCGCCGCAGCGCACCATGCGGACTCCAAGTGCCATGTGTGCAACGTCGCGCTTCGATTGCTGCGGCTACGTGTGAGTGTACCAGTGTATTTGTTTATGCGCATATGGTTTGTCGGTACACTAACCGATGATGGGGCTTTGTTTCTAAACATGAAAACAGCATCACTGTCGCAATTGTGGACTATCCGTCTGTGGTGTGCACAGCAAGAACCAGGTACCGCTGCCGCATCTCGGTATCATGAAGGAAGTACGCGTGTGTGATATCTGCACGCGACAGCTCGTGCAGCGGCGCGCAGGATACCGAAGTCCGAAGAAGCGTCGTAGCTCTTCGCAACGGCGCTCTACTGACGAGAACGATGAGCTGTCGCCGCTCATGGCGGACAAACTACCGGGTACGCCAGTTAATGGCTGCGCTTCACCACCGTCGTCTGGGGCGGGATTCTCTTCATTGGTGGACTCGCAGTTGTTCGGTCACATGGACGGCATCCTGTACAGTTGCACACTGGAAGAGCAGGACAACACGGTGGACGACATTCTGTATCTCGGTACGTTCACGATGGGCGGTCGTTCGTTTGTGAGTCGCCGCATGAGCGCGAACGTGGCGATCTGGAAAGACCGCACGTTCATGCTCACATCAGCGGAGATGCTCTGCTTCAAGGCGACAGAGGACACTGCAGCGCTGGGTGAAGTGCGCTCGTCGGTGCACTTAACAGAGATCCTGCATGTTGAAGTGAACGATCAGTTTCCGCGAATCATGACGGTGATCCGATCCGACGGCCGCATTTTCCGGATTCGAGCCAAGACGCCCGAACAGTGCCAAGAGATCGCAGTCGCGCTCAAGAAGGCGATGCGACTCTTCCAGGATGCGATGTACAAGCTGCAGCGCGGTCCGCAGCCGGAGGACAACTGCATCAGCTGCGTGACGATTCAGCACGAGTCGTCGTTGCCAGAGCAGGTCGTGGTTGCAGCCCCCGAGATTGGCGAGGTGTTCCACGTGGACATGTACCCGTCGAGCATCCTTCGATTGTACGTAAACGGTCCGAATGCGAACGGTGTGGCGCTGTATTCGTGCGAGATGTTGTCGAACCGTACGTCTCGGAATCACGTTGTTGAGGCAGACCCGTTGCCCTCGGCGCCTGGTGCCGAGGTGCTGCACGTGACGCTGCACGCGGAGGATGTGCCTCCGAATGCGTCGTCGAAGGAGAGCCGTCGCAACTTTTGGGCGCTTATCGCGTTCCTCGTGGCGCTGGCGTCGGTGATGAAAATGGCGCGAGTGACGTCCGTGGAGCTGCTTGCGTGGCTGATGGCGCTCGTACTGGTGCTCACGCGCTTCCATAACTTGATCAGTCTACTGATCACGACGAAGCGATTGCATTTCTATCGCAAGTTTAGTGTGAACTGTGTGCAAATCGTCATGGGGAAGAGCGATGAGAGCACGGAAGGAAGCAGTGAAGAGCTGATTCCCGATGACGAGCTGGACTCGCGGTTCCTGGAAGGCTGCAACGGCGAAGTGGATGAAGCAAAGCGCCGATACGTGAAGACGATGCAGTGGCGCAAGGAGAACGACATTGACAACATTTTCATGCGTCCTGCGCCGCATTTCGCTGCAATGAAGGAGAGTTTCCCGCACTACACGCACAAGAAGGACAAGCTGGGTCACCCGCTGTCGATTGAGTACTTGGGCTCAATGAAGAAGTCGATGGAGCACTTTCTGTCGCGCGGCGTGACGGAAGCGGACGCTGTGATACACAACATCCTGATGCAGGAATTTTTATGGAAAGTGATCGACCCGCGACCATTTCCGGAGGGCGTGATGCTCAAGATATACGATATCAAGGGCATCTCCATGAGCGACGTGAGCGGCGACGTGTTCAACTACATGAAGCAGCTGGGCGAGATCGTGGCCGAGTACAACCCGGAGCGCATCTACCAGGTGTTCATCATCAACCCACCGTCGTGGTTCAACTTCATCTGGAAGCTCGTCTCGCCGCTCATCAACCCAAAGACGCGAGAGCGCGTGCACGTGCTGCGCGGCCAGAAGGACATCCAGAAGGCGCTGCTCGAGTTCATTGACCCGGAGAATTTGCCTGTCGAGTATGGCGGCACGTGTCGATGCGAGGGCGGCTGCGCGACACATTCGCCAGAGGAAACGGATTTGCGCGAGTACATTGAGTTTGTGAACAGCTACACTGGCACGCCAGGCGATGCAGTCATCAGAGAAAAGTTCGACAGGATGTGCGCAAAGTATCACGCGCAGCTCCCGAAGGACGGTTTTGGAACGATGAATGGCGGCGCCACAAGTGCGTTGTCGCCGACGCAAACGGAGATGTAGATGGCGCGCGTTGCATGTTTACCAGACTCCAAAGGCGGTCAGTCAATCGATCACTGTGAAAAAATATAATTATTGCTTTTCAATGCTGAGATAGATACGGTGCATGCTATGTAGAATTGTGGTTGCTCCTCTGTGCGTGGAAAATCAGCTTTTCTCTTCGAGCTGGCGCAGATCCAGGAGATGGCGGAGCGTCGGTCGTCTGCACATTTGAGTACAAAAACTTTGGGTTAGATACCGTCAGTGTGAGTGACTAGTGCTTGAATTGCTGATAGCACGTACCCGTGAGGACAGTTCCACGGCTGCTCCAACCCCGACAGGTTCCGCACGATCTGGACAGGAGTCACAAACCAGAGTTAGCAAACACAATTCCGAAAACTTTGATGCTAGAAATGCGCAGGATATTTTACAAGTACCTTCTGCATCTCTTCCTTGTGCAGCGCAGTGCCGATCATGATGGAGCTTCTGCACGCGCGCGAGGCGAACATGGCCATGATCTTGGGCAGGCGGATGCTCGACGCGTTCATCGGCGTGTCCATCAGCAGCGACGCCAGCTCTCGAATGTCTATTACACACAACACAGAGACACGTCAACAGTTAGGATCAGATAAACGAGTCAGCTATGGTACGACAACAGTGTTCATCACAAAGCGTGACACGTACCTTCGACGCCAAACTGCGTCTGCTTCGTGAACGGCAGTGAGAGCAGCTTGAGCTTCTTGGTGGCCGCGCCTTCCTTGTTGACCAGGAATGTGAAGCCGTTCTTCGCAAAGACGTCCAGGTGGTCCATCACGACCATCTCTTCGCCCGCCGTGAGCTCTAGCGGCAGCGGACGCACGAGCGGCTGCTGGTGAAGCACCGTCGTCTGCTGCAGTGTCTCGTAGTTGAACTTCTCGTCGCTCGCATGCTGGTCGATGATGAATATGTCGTCGTCCAGCTTGCCGATGATGAAGCCGAGGTTAAATTGCCCGAGTACCTGCATGCGCTTGAAGTCGTCCTTCTTGAGCACGCGCTGCAAAGCAGCAGCGGCGACTTCGTTATCCACTTCGAGGCTGCTGGTGGTACCGTTTTCAGTGTCGTCGCCTCCAGCGGAGCAGGTCTTTGGCACTTTGAGGCGATTCATGCGCTTCCTGCGTTCCAGTTCGTCCTCAACCTCCTCCGCGAAAAACTGCTTCCTCTGCTTCTTCATTTCACTGAACGACCACTCGGACGCCTGCATGCTGTCTCTGAACATCTCGCTCCGCAACTCCGAATCTTTGTCGTCACGATACACTTTTTGCTTCTTCACACGCGGCTGCTGGGCGATTTCTTGAATGACTGGCGATTCTGGTACACCGCGAGTTCCGTTTGAGTGGTGGGGTGAGGAAGAAGAGCAGCAGCCTGCAGAAGAGTCCGTTGAATGGCTCTCTGCAGTTGAAATCTGTGCAAACTGGTGGTGCTCAGTTGCACTGCTGCTGGAAACGTCTATCGATGGGTGTCTTCTCTTTGGAGACAGCACTTCGACAACCACAGCATGAACCTTCTCGGGGCTCACACCGTGGTAACTGACACCACCACCACCGCTATTGGCGTCCGCCACACTTTGCGGACGAATGATCGACATCTGTCCCTGGAATCTCGGATCATTGTCCATTGGTTCTTCTTCTTGTAAAACTGATGAGGAAATGGTCTCTTGGAGCTCTGTCGATGACGACGACGGCAGTCGCGAGGCTGAAGACGGCTTTGACTCATCGCTTCTATCTTCAGACTTCTTGGAAACACGCGCGAAGCTCGACAGTAGCGGCTGGACAGTGAATGTACCGCGGGTCGGCTCGTAAAGCTTGTTGAGCTGGATCTTGAATGCTTCGATGACCTCAGCTTCCTGTGTATGTGTTTTCCACAACATTGTTAATTATGAGCATCACTTTTTCCCTTTTGTATAATGTAAACCTATAACATGACGCACGTACATGCTTGATGAAGGTCTCGCGTTTGTCTGGCGTGACGTTTACATCGTACTCGCCGAGTGGCAGGAGAAAATTCAGCACACACGCTGGCTTCTGCTTCATCTCGTACTGTCGCCACACTTCGTTCAGTGCTTTCGTGACCTGTACGTTTATAGCAAAGCAAACAACCATAGTTAGGTATACCTTGCGGAGTTCAACAGCGAAGGCTGAGCTCTTCTCTCGCCTTTGGGAGATCAAACGGCCGTCCGTTGATGAAAAAGAACTGGCGGTCGTTGTCGCTGCGGCCCGTGCCAGCGCCAACTTTCGACACGTAGCCCACGACCTGGCGCTTCTTCTCCAGCTGGGACGCGCTCATGTCGTCATCATCACTGTTGCCATCCTGCTTGCCTTCATCATCGTCATCATTATCTAAATCTTCATCTTGACTGCTGAAAACTCTTTTTGCACCACGCGCTGATGTAGACGAGGAGGAAGCGAGGCGTTGCTTGGCTCGGATGCGCTGACACGCTTCCGTCAGATCAATATCGACCGCAGTCAGCGTGCGCACGAACTTGGTGCCGAACACACTCGCGATGTTGTCGCCCATGCTCTGGTGCGCTTGCGTGGACAGCACCACCTGGCGTGCCGCGTTCTTCCCAGTCGCGTTGTACACGCAGATCTTGACATTCGTGGAGCTCACAGCGTACGCCTGCAGCACTTTGAGCAGCTTCCCGTAGTGCTTTTTGATGTTGCGATGGAAATCCTTGTGACGCACCGCTAATGGCTGGAAAAGAGCGTACAAGCATATATACGGGTTGAGCTGGAGAATAGAGATCTGCGATCGAAACTAACGATGTGGCAGACTCACCTTAAAGAGCTCTTCAATGATCACGGTTGTCCCCACTGGACGTGCTTTTGGAGTCTGTACACATGTGTTTATTTCAGCAACCAGAGTAGTAGTACGCAAGATACTGTCGCATGAACAACAAGCACATTGACGAACCTGGCGCACCAGCTTGCCCGCTCCATCGAACTCCAGGAAAGCGCCAATCTCTTCTTCTTTCGTGCACGTGCACACCGAAAAGCTGGAGACCAGCTGACAGATCGAGCTCAGCGCTTCACCACTGCATCGTAAGCAGGCGATACATATTTGACACAAGAACATTCATTAGCCGTGCATATTCACAAAATCTGTTCGTCAATGCGCGCGGCAACAAGCACGATGAGGGGTAAAACAGCGACCGTAATGCGTACCGGAAGCCAAACGATGCAACAGTCTCGATGTCCTCGAAGCGGCTGATCTTGGACGTATAGTGCTTGAGCGCGATCGTGTCGTAGTTGAGCGGCGCGATGCCCGAGCCGTTGTCGCTCACTTCGATCGTCTCCTTACCGAACTCTTTGAGCTTCACTTCAATGAGCGTCGCACCGGCGTCGAGCGCGTTCTCGACCATCTCCTTCACGGCCGTCGCGAGGTCCACGACCGACTGTCCGCTACAGATGCGCTGTACGTCGCGCTTGTCCAGCACGCGGAGCGTTCGCGCGCCGGTTGCTGCGCTTGCGCTCTCCATGTCTGAGCTCTGCCACCGCGCGCGCTGAGCTTTCCAATTGCCCAATTCTACCAATTTGGCGCCATTTTTTAGAATGTGAATTTAGAAATCCGTGCAGTTTAGAAATAGAAATACCAAGTTAAGCAGTTTAGAATAGCAACTAAGAGCTGGTATTCTGCAGTTGAAGTGGAACCAGCTCAGGTATCACATTGCAGCCACGGGCTAGCTGCTGGTGCGTGCTTGAGCCCTCTTCTTGCAGCGGCCCTGACGCTTTCCTGATGCTGCACATACTTCTCGCGATCTAAATTGGGTATGTGGTGCGGTCATTGCTACTGCTATTGTAGTTGTTGAACTTGTACGCGAGTACGATTTCTCCACCCGGCACGCTTCTCTCACAGATTAAGCTGCTGGTCAACATCCCCGACATCCTCTTCAACAAACGAATGGCAGAGCGACTAGCGCAATCCGCTCTGTAGATTGTGAAGAATGCAGCTTCACCAGTGATCGAACGTCGCCAAATAGAAGTTGTATTCTCGATGGCTTTAGCCTTGGTCTTGAGCCACGCAAACTGAAAGATAAAGTCGGTGCCTATACGCACATCAGATCTGGACGCACAACTAGAATTACACGTTACTCTAAGACGACATCACCAAATATTATATAGTCAGTACTCACCAAAGCGCTCAACCGAGTTCTGCACGACATAAAAGATGGGGAAGACGAACCTGCTTCATTGCAACGAATGCCACGAGTTCCAGGGTGCCGTAGGGCATGATGCCACCCAAGGCGTCTCGAGAGCTCTTGTGTGTCGATATCTGTGGAAATTTATATCTGGGACACTTGAACTAATCGCGACCGACCAGCGCGTTTTTCTTTCTAGGTACCTTTGCTCTTTGGCAGCGGTGCTTGCAAGTGGGTGAGCGAGGGGGCTCCACTACCTATGGGTAGCTGTAAAGTGGTCTGTTGCGTCGTTCTGTCGATCAGTCAAAACTAGGCTGTGAATAACTACACAAAATATTTTTGGCACATTAATGATTTATTTCAGGTCATCAATTGATAAATACTGGCTTTTTATATTTGTCGTAGTTTTAGAGTATGTGTTCCATCGATTTGTATTCGTAGAAACACAACTACACCTTTTCCAGTTCAAACCATGAGAACCTCTGCCTCAAACCGTGAGTGGCTCAACTCAAATCGTGAGTCCACACAAATTGATATTTATCACACTTAATATCTGTGTATATTGGCAAAACTTAATTTCCAACAGGCATATCCGCCAAATCCCAAGCCCTCTCGTGGAACCTCATGGTGTGGCAGCTGCCGCACAGAATTGATGTAGCAACAAGAAGGAGAGCATGATCGGCAACCTGCTCAAGAAAACGAGCACGGTGAGCTTTGGTCGTGGTGCCGGCGGGTGATTGGGCGATGATCAATTCGCGACACACTGTGAAGAAGCGCTTGACCTCAGCCTTAAACGCAGAAAAAACGTTCTCAATTGGGCTTAGCATTGGAGAGTATGAATCAAGCCGAAGGAGGATGGCTCTTGCAAACTCGCTCTCACCAAAAACCTCCTCAAGACCGCGATGACAAGGGGCATTGTCGAGAACCGGCACCACGTCCGAGAGCGTGTACGTCTCGCTCAGACGTCGCAGCACTCTGCAAACCACTTCATGGCAGCCGACCTTCTTCAGAGGCTCAAAGCGGCGCTCGTAGTACTCGAGGCATCCTTGGACATACACGCGATCACGTGCATGCTCTCGCCTTGCGAAACGGGGTGAACGAACGCCGCACGCTGGCCGACCTCGCTTCTCCCGTACTGATGAGAGCACTAAACATTAAAGTTGGTTTCATCGAGATAAAACACAGCTTTGCAGTTGGCAGTCAGCTCAATCAGTTGACGGAGGTAATCGCGACGCTTGATCTTGTTCTCCATGCGGTTCATGTAGTTGGATCCATAGTGGACCTTCCTGAGAGAGTAGAATCGGCCGTCATGAGCGTTCTTGAGGGTCTGGGGCGACACGCGCAGGCGAAACGTCGCCTCAATGCTAGCGGGCATCTCGAGTAGAGCTGTGTGCGGGTTCGCCGAGAGCAGTCCCTTCAAATGGTCAACGGACTCTTCCCGCATTCGGCGGTAGCGGAACCCTCTCCACTCCCCTTTTGGCGGCTCCCACTTGTCTGTAGCGCGGGCGGCGGACATCTAGTTGGCAACAGTGCAGACGTTGATCTTGCGGGCAATGGCGATCGCTCTTCAATCGCGGTCATCTCGGGCAGCAGCGAGGACTCGGAGCTTGGCGGTGCGGCAGGTGTTCTTGTCTTGCTTAACCATCAACGGCAAATTAGAGAATGGTGTGCTAAGCGCGCTGCGCGCTAGCGTTTCCGCTCAAAACATCGCCGCCTTCGCGTCAATTGCGCTCACTTTTCCCGCCCGCGACGTCACGTTCGCGTCGAAAGCTTTGCATTTTTTCTCCGAAAGAGCTGACCTGTGTGCAGTAATATTTTAATGTGACTCACAAAAAATGCTAAATAAGTTTTGATTATATTAGAGCGGTTTAACGATTTGAGCTGAGCCACTCACGGTTTGAGGCAGAGGTTCTCGTGGTTTGAACTGGAAAAGGTGTATATTAGGGGTAGCCAACCCTGAAAGCTGGACACAACAACAAGTCGGATTTCTTCCCCGCAAAATTTATGTTATCGCAATTTTATCCAATCACGCGCAGCCAGGATTGGCCACCCCAAAACTTTCTTGCAACAGCAACTTCACTTTTTCAAAGATGCCGCGCGCATCGGCACGCCAAATGGCGGTGAAGGAGCTGAAGGACATGATTGGAGAGCGCAGCAGCAACGCAGACCAACGCTTCCTGCTCGACGATCACGACGCGTTTGCAGATGACGTGGATGAGCTGCTTCTGATGGAGCACGAGCAGCTGTCCCGCTCGCGATACG
>JAADVO010001056.1:0-10924 GCA_023335655.1 Globisporangium spiculum
GAGCCCCCCCCCCCCCCCCCTCCATGTTTTTGCTTGCTAGTTATCTGTTTTGTTTGACGCCTGCCATGCCGTCAAAATGTTACCCAAAGTGACGAAATTACAATGTTATTGTGAGATTTTTTGCCGTTATATCCACATCCAAGCGTTCACACTTTCGCTAACTGGGACCATGATCATCAGGGCTCCGCCAAGTCGCTCTCGCCTAGCGTGGGAGAATACTGTGCACACGTCAGTGCTTGCAACTTTGATTTTGTGTGCGGTACTGAAGCGTGTGAGCTACAGGAGGAATTAACCGTATGCACGAGATTATTTTTGCTGAAATCGCCACTTACAAAGCTGTTGCTGCGCGGGTGTTTTCAGTTATTGTCAGTGGCAAAACAATCGTCACTGGGGTGGAACTGAGCAAAAAGTTTATTGCGTGAATGCTGTTGTGACAGTGAACTGCTCGTCCCTGATCGAAGTAATCATTTTGTTGCCTCTGTGCGTCATCAGAGACGAACCTCAAAAGTACAACAACTTATGGGATGGTCCCACCAAACCGAACTTCAAGCGCGGAGATTTTCGAATTGGGCAGATCTTCATCCATCAACAATCCCACAACCTTGACCAGAGGTGAGTTGTTCTAGGTCACGACAGAGAATAGTAGTAAGTTGGGCGTAACGACACCCTGCTGACGCTGAAGATGACAACTTCGAGGGTGCACAAAGCTGGAGACCTCTGATAAGTTCGACAAACCGAATGTCGGATACCAGGGAACTGTTTTCCAGATGTAGGGTCTCAGAATCAGATATTTGATTGCACCAAACGAAGTGACCGATTTGCCCATCTCCGCTGAATATTCACATTGGCCAAGCCGAGAAGAGGAAGAAGCAAGCAGCTCACTGGCTGAGCAAATGGACGAGGCCCACAGCTTCATCGACCCACTGGCGGACGCGACCACGCTGGTACTGTGTGACGCGGTGATGGCTGATGCACACCAGCTCGCGCCGCTGCACACTACAGAGTCAGCTGTGCTTACCAATGCAGCTGGCGAGCGCTGGGACGGAGCTCCAGACCAGCACGACGAGAATTCGCTTCAGGAGCTCTTGGGTCTCATTGGAGACGTAGACGTCGATGACGATGATGACGAAAGTGCCTCAGTTGACATGCCGTTGCTGGGTGCCATTGGCGGGAAGCGAGCATTGCCTACACCCGATGCCTGGGGCTCGCCAGCAACTGATCCGCCAGAGACGACGCGGAAGAAGAAGAAACGCCGCTACCATGAAATGCTGCACATGCGGGAATCAGTCGATAAGCTTACACAAGAGCTGGATACGCTCAAACAGCGCCAGGAGAGAGCAGAAGGGCTGTTACAAGATGAGGGTGGAGACAACAATAATGAACTTGTTAGGTGGCAACAACAAGCGAAGAAGGAGAGGCAGGCGGCAGCGCGCTCAAGACTTCAGAAAGCCAAACTGAAGGAGACCGTGGCAGCACATATTGAATTTGCCCAGTCACTGCAAGAGGCTCTACACAAGCGGCAGTCTTGCATCGACGAGCTACACCAGTACACGACATCCCATCTGCAAAGTAATCATGTGTTTGCGGTGCGAAGACCCAGTGATACAAAGGACAGCGCGATCTACGGACAGCTCATGGAGGGCGTCTACGGCCGTGTTGCTACGTTAGACGAGGTCTTTCAAGCCAATGGACTTGCTGACATCAGGAGTGAACCCATGATGAACGACTCCACGGTCAGCGAGTCCAGGATCCTGCTGAACGAGAACCAGGCTCTGTGTATCGACCTGATCAATCGGTATATCGTGCCGTTCGACTTTCAAGCGAGCGCCGACGTTCTGTGGACCCACGTGCTGTCCAAACACCTGAAGCTGAGCGACCAGAGAACGCAGGTAAGTGACATTGGGTTTACCTACTATACAACCTGAGATACTCCTTCGCGACTGACTTTGTCTTTGCTTGTATGTCGGTCTACAGACAGAGATCATCTTGGCGACGGACGATATCCTCGTGACAAAGCAGTCGGCAAACTCAAATTTCCTGACCCAAGACCACGAGCTCACGATCGAACACTCGGTCTCCAAGCGCGTTTGTGACACGAATTGCGTGAGCTTTCTGTGGGAATCCATCACAGAGAGCAAAGGATCGCTTGTTGCGTCACCACAGGGGACACCGGCAATCCAACTGGCCCAGCACGGCTGGGGTAGAGTCACGCATTTGGCAACGGCGAGCGGCTCGAACGCGGCCGTTCTCCACTCGTACATTCGTCTCACACCATCGACTATCGGAGCGGAGTCCAACAACCAGGAAGGTGCAAGCCAGCAACTCCACTTCTGCGAGCAGTTCGACTTTGAGACCTTCACAGCGCACATTATCGCGGCTATCCACGGGCACGTCGCGTCGGCTCGGCACGTCGTCGAGAGTGCGCTGATTGACGAAATGATCCAAGCCTGCAAACCGCCATTGCAGAAGTGCTAGCTGGCTGCTTCGAGCATCACCAAGCACCTGGACATCTCGACTTCACGGTGACCAGCGGGGATTGTTGATTATTTAACTTAACATTTTTATGGGATACCAAATGACCGCTTCATCGCTGGCCGTTTGAGTATTCCATAGTGCTCCGAGGTATCCCGAGAAATCCATGTACCCAGCACATTTACGAGTTTCAGACCAAGGTTGTATGCATGAGTTATTGCGGGTAAGTCTTCAGATTGAACTTTTTCGATGTCTTGAGACCGAATAGATCGACCCTGATGCCCAGGGTCGGGAGTGGTTGAATGAAGGAAGAGAAGTTGGAATACAGGCGCTCCGGTCCAGCACGACGACTTTTTGTAGTGAGCGGCCTTCAAATACGTCCTCGAGTGCAGCATTGTACACGTAGAACAAGGGAAACACCGTTACGATTGTCGAACGGAACT
Organism: Globisporangium spiculum; assembly: GCA_023335655.1. Lineage (NCBI taxonomy): Eukaryota > Oomycota > Peronosporomycetes > Pythiales > Pythiaceae > Globisporangium > Globisporangium spiculum. Next base: position 2,916 of record JAADVO010001056.1, read on the forward strand.
CTAAAGTAGAAGTCGACACATGCCACCACTGGTGAGCGGTTGTATACTTGACGGTTTGCAATTTACATTTCGCATTGTGCTCGGTGGCCACACCTGGTGATGGCTCCTGTATGAGCGAATGAGCGAGCTAACTCATCAAAAGCAGTTTGGTACTTGGTGAGACACCTCCGAGGTCTCAGACAAACTCAGAAACCTGATTACATCTCACCTCGCTTACCCAATAATGAGGGAGTGAATGGAATGCATGCCCATCCCACCAGACGTCCTCAGACTCTGATCAATCACTTTCAAGTTGCCGCGAAAAGAACGCTAGAGAGAGGAGAGAGAAGAGCGAGACTGCTGTCACTAATGGCGGAGATCGACAAGTCCACGGACCCACTGGCGCACACAGACGCGCTACAGGACGACGCAACAGCGTCTGCGCCACTCAGTTCTATAGAGAGGCCTCAATGTGAGCGCTGGGAGGAGGAAGACGAAAACCAAGACCAAGACGATGGGACGCTGCTGGAGCTCTTTAGTCTCATCGCAGAGGTAGATGTCGTTGATGAGGACGCCGCTGACGATACGCCGGTAGGTGTGGTTGGCGGAAAGCGCGTGTTGTCTACGCCAGACAGCGCCTCGGACTCTCCAGCTAGTACACCACAAGTGGCGACGCGCAAGATGAAGAAGCGCCGGTACCAAGAGGTAATACGCATGAGGCAAACAGCCGCAGAGCTTGAGCGACAGCTGGACGCGCTCAAGTGCCGCCAGGATAAGGCGGATAGACTGTTACGACGATGCGAAGGCGAGGACGCGAGTGTACTGAGGTGGCAACGACAGGCGACGAAGGAGATCCAGGCGACGGCGCGCGCGAAGCTGGAGAATACCAAGCTCAAGGAGAACGTGGAAGCGCAGATGGGGTTTCTCAACTCCCTGCAAGAGGCGCTGGCGAAGCGCCAGTGCTCAATTGAGGAGCTCCAGCAAATCGCCGTCCCCTGTCGTCGCAACGCCTTCGCGGTGGCAAGAAGGCCTCACAACGCAAAGGAGAGTGAGATCTACGGCCTGCTCATCAAGAACATCTACGCGCGCGCCTGTGAGCTGGACGAAGTGTTCCGGATCAACGTGCTTGCTGGTATTCAACAGAGCCAACCGGACGCCACGATGGACGCGTCCACGATGAACGTGCTGCTACACGATGAAGAGGCTTTAAGTATTGACCTGATCGACGGATATGTCATCCCGTTCGACTTTCAAGCTGGCGCGCGAGTGCTGTGGACGCATGTGCTGTCAAAACAGCTGGAGATGACTGGCACGAGCGTACAAGTATGTTGGCATTTTGCTCTGAGTTGTTGCTGGGGGCAAGTCGAACTGACTTGACTACTACGTATCTATCTCTCTGTGCGATGTTAATTCTACTTTATAGACAGAGGTCATTGTGACCACCGACGACGTGCTCCTGACGAAACAGACAGCGAGCTCGAATTTCCTAATCCAAAACCACGAGCTCACGACCGAGTACTCGATCTCCAAGCGTGTCTGCGACACGAACTGTGTGAGTTTTCTGTGGGAATCCATCACGGAAAGCAAAGGGTCGCTTGCTGCGTCACCACAGAGTACACCCGCGATCCAAGTGGTGCAGAAGGGCTTTGTCAAGGTCAAACCTCTGACCACTGCGAACGGCTCGAGCGCCGCGAGTCTCCAGGCGTACGTTCGGCTCTCACCGTCAGCTATCCGCGCGGACTCGGACAAAGCGGACGCAGGCGAAGAAGGAGAGGACCAACATCAATGTCCCAACCGCCAGCAGTTTGACGTCAAAGTGCTCACAGCGCACATCGTCTCCTCCTACCGCCTCCACGCGGGATCGATTCGGCGCTTCCTTGAGAATACGCTGATTGACGAGATGCTAACAGCCACCAAACCTGCTCAGCGATACTAGCAGTAGTTCCAGACGGCAGTATGGAGGGCTGCGCCGTGAATTAAGAAGAACTTTGAGTGAGCGATCGCCTCGGCGCCAGCATGTTTGTTTGATACGTCGATGTTGTGTGATATCATCTCAGCACCACTGAGAGAATATGATGTGCACGACAAATTGCTCAACAGTTAACCACCTGCGTCACTGATTCAGCCGCATGGGCGTCTCGTGGTGCCGATCCAGATGGAGGCTGCGTGCAATCAGGCCCGAAACCAGTTCGAGGCGCCCAAGAGCTTCAATTTGGGCGTGTTCATCGACATGACGACCGCGTTGAACCAGTAGAACGTCCAGACATTCCTGTATCTGGTGGAGAACGCGCTTGTCGAGGAATTGGTGACACAAGATACAATGCACTAAAGTTGTAGACTGTGAATGAATGGACATTAACACTTTTCCAAAAGAGGTCAAAGACCTCGAGCAAAGTATTTGCACTCTTCTATATGTCTATCAACCAAAACACCAGAGGAGCCACGACCCATTTGAATCCTAGGTCAACCAGCGGCGGTCAAGGCTAGGAGAGAATCATCTTTCCTACACACTCACGGACATTCTTCATATCGGTCTATAGGCCTGGATATTTCGGAGTATCCGCAGGCAGAGGCAAGATCGGCAACCTGAGGCACTCCCCCTGCCACTCGATATTCCAGCGAAACTACTTCCAATTGCTGGCTCTGAAGTCGATTGTGGATTTTAATTCTTCCGTCCTGGTTTTCGTGAACCCATTATTGTGGTGTCCCATTTCGCTGATTGATTGCCTGGAGCTATAGCTTCAGATATACGCCAGCGCGATACAATCAACCGCCGCCTGTAAATGTAGTGTCTACGACTGTTTATTTATCCATCATTTGATCAGTGCTAATCGAGAATCGTAATCAGCGCCATCGGTCCGAGGTGCCGCATTCAAGAGTCATAATCAGATTATGACTCTGGACTGCGAGCGGATATTCTTCACATACGCCAATGGGCATCATCCGGTGCGCTTCTCTATGCCACAAGGGCGGAAGAAATTGCGACAACAGCTTAGCCTACTTTGGATATTACGATGTTGCCAGAGCCGCGCGCATGCAGAGAAAGATGGAGGGTGCTCAGCCATAACCGTACAACCGAATTTGCATCCATCCCCACAAGTAGCTCAGTACACAATCTCACCAGTCCAGACGATGGCGCACCTCAATGAGGATTCTGCACCGATTGCTCTCTTCGCAGCTTCAGATGCAACATCAGCACCAGGTTTCTTGGAAGAGTATAACCTGTTTGCTGACGACTACATGGCATTCCTGTTCGAGGACTGCGCAGAATTCAATGAGGACTCGGATATGACAGCGCTCGGCTATTCGGCAGCGCTCGTAAAAGAAGATGCCCAAGGCTCGATAGCTGCAACGTTTGAGTTTCCATCGGTCGAGTCGTTTGGTGCATTTGATCTCGAGCTTGACGTCACCTTGGCTCCGACTCGGACCAGACAAGACCTCGATCCTGGTGCCTTCGAGGTATCCAGCGGAAGCGTCACCCTTCCTCCAGCCAAGACACAACTCAATGTTCACGAGTGCGAGCTTCACCAACCTACGAAGAAGAAGAGAAGAAAGACAGTAAACGCATCGAAGCATTCAAGCCAGCGACAGCGTGAGGAGATCCAGACTCTGCGAGCCACAGCCGCTCGACTCGAGCAAGATCTGAAGCGAATGCGCACGGTTGGCAGCCAGCAAAACGCCCCCATAATGATCGAGTCGATGAAGCTTAGTGCTGGTGATGACGAAGCGACTGTGAAGCAGGTTTTGCTGTGGAAGTACGTCGCCAAACGCCAAGAAGAGGCGAAACAACGAGCCGAACGAGAAAACGCCGAGTTGCGCAACGTGCTCCAGTCCAAGATCAAGGTCGCTAAGTCCTTCGAGCAACGACTCCTGCGCAAGCGAAAGCTCCGAGAGCTGTGAATTATCGATGATTCTACATAGTATTACTTCGCACCAACCGACAATGCATCTTCACACAGCGTTTTCCTTCTCTTGTCTTATGCCACCAGGAAACCTAGTGTTGAAGTGGGAGGCGAGATCATAAGTAGCGTCCGCAGTTCTGTGTAGCTAGCTGCTCATGAATGCGGATCCCTGTTCAGGACAGCGGCAGTAAGGAGGACTGAGGGCAAAGTGAACACCGAGAAGGTATTGCTCCGATGGCGAGAGAGAGAGTGTGTGTATATATACTTGCGTTGTGGTATAATGTTTGGAGTTGAAGAAAGGGTGGTCCTGTCGTATCCATCCATCCACACAACGAAGTCATGCGAATAGAGGAGTATGCTCTCCCTCCCAGCTTCTACACACTCGCTAAATTTTCTCGCATAGGCGTTGCTGTTTTTGCGACATGAGCTCTCGTCCTGCCTGCTGACTTGTCTCTGATCGCACGTCGCCATAATCAATCAATCAGCCGCCCAGCGTCTCAGCTCAGAGCCCTACGCATTGCTGAATTTACCATCGATTTGCCCATTCGGTCCGTCCAGATCCACCGAGTTTCTCACACTTGATGAACGACATGGAGGGGTTCAGGTGGAGTCTCAGCCCGTCCTTCAGCGCTTCGGAGCTTCTCAACCTGCTCGAAGACCCAGACAGCCTCTTCCCGCTGGATTCGCCCCCAGACAACAGCCATGGCAGCCAGGACCTCGCGAGCGTGTTCTCTGCATCGTCAGTGGTCGACTCAGAGAAGTGGGGAAGCCCTCGGGGTCGTCAAGTACCCCGTCAAGTCGAGTCAGATCCAGGAGACGACTTCTAGTACTACTATGAAGAAGAAGTCGACGTTCCAGCGCCAGAGAGACGAGCTGCCGAGTCTTCAGAGCCAAATCGAGGTTCTCGAAGCACAGCTCCAGACTATGAGAGGCGAGCGTGGACTGCAACTGTTACCGATGGACATCGCCTGCTTTGACCAGTTAGTTCAGCACGCAGCGCTGTCGCTGTGGCGGATGGTGGCGAAGCGTCAGTGGAGCGAGAGGTGAACTGCTGAGAAGGAGAACGTTGAACTTCGCAAGATGCTGAAGGAGCAGACGCAGCTGACAAAGTCGCTCCAGCGCATGATCAAGACGTGGCCGGTGAGGGTATTGTATTTCTCTCTTCTCTCTTGAGAATTGCTTCGGCTCATTGTGTGATTGGCTCTCTCTCTCTCTCTCTCTGTCGTGGTAGATGGTGATGAAAATGCTGTAGCAAAGGAACCAGCGCCAGGTCGCTGGCGTCAGCGAGAGGGACTTGGAGATCTTGCAGGAGCTTTTCGACACGATCAAGGATCGTGTGGGCTCACTGGATGCCTACTTTGCCGTGCATGGCCTCACTCTGTCGGCCGTTGGCGTGAACTTTGCGCACGTGGTCCTCAACAGCGATACCAGCAACAGCAACAGCAACAACAATGGCGGTGGCACGCGCGTCGAGTTCACGAGATCGACAATGATGGCGTTCGACTTCTGGTCGCTCTCAAACGTGGTCTGGAAGTTCCTGCGGCAGCGCAAAATGAAATGGACGGCATAACACTCCATGTAAGTCAATCATCGTCGTCAACAGAACCACCCTGTGTTGCTCTTATACTTTACCACCATTTAGCCCTATTCGTGGTTGTGTTGCATACCCACACTATCACCGACACTGATGAGCTCTTCGTCACAAAGCAAGTGTTGCAGCCCACTTCGAGTACCGGCGCACAATCCGTATCGACCGTCGTGTTCTCAGTCTCCAGGCGAGTCATTCAAGAGCACCGCGCGCTGCTCTTCTGGGATTGGCTTGTAGAAATGAATGGGTCCACTGCACGCAGGATCCCAGCAGCGTACCTGAGCCAGCGTGGCTGCGGTCAGGTTGACGACAGAGCGCTCAACGGACTGCCAGCGTTACTACTTCAGTACCACGGTCAGCTGATCCCGACAGATGCAGCCCTCCGCTAACAATTCATCAGTGGTGGATCAACAACAGCAGCAGTACCTCGACTCGGCGGTACTCAGAGATGCTCCTCGCTCTCAACCACCAGAACATACAGACGCTCCTCAGTTCTGTCGAAAAGGCGCTCGTAGAGGAGTTGCTGACATGAGACGTCGAGATTTTGTGTACACAATAGTAATGGGTAGGAAGTTGGTGAAAATATGACAGTGAATGTAAACTGATTATCGATGTGGTGGGTAAGAAAAATAACGAGGAGAGCAATGGCCAAGGTAGAAAGTTACATGGGTACACATGAGCTTGCCTTTTAATGATAATCTGCATCCTGCGGCGCAGAGAGCAAGCTCACCTACATGGACTGTGCACTCCTGTAACTGAAGACTAAAGCTTGGCAGTTAGAGTTCATGTACAGCAATCGAAGCATTCACAATGCACGATTCCTCACAGTCAACAATTCCTCAGGTGCATACTGTAATACCTTACTTATATCCGTCCCAGGCTTGTATCCGGTACCTCTTTAGCCAATAAGATCACTTAGAAAAACTGAGCGCGTTTCCTTTCTTCTAGCCGACACAGGTAATTACGCGCGAGACGTAAAAAAGCAAACGCATTCCGCTCGAATTTGAATGGCGCTTGTGCGCTCGATCGTTTCCCGCCCTTTCAAACGATTCAGTTAGAAAGATGCCCAAGGGATGACAGAAGGGCACCTACGTGTGGGTCAAGCGCGTCGCCGTGGTTAGCGCTGCATGTAGTCATCAAGTGACTGGCGACCAGAAGCGGCTTCGCAAGCAAGGAACAGCGACTGTGCTCACCCGCAACGCTGAGCTGGGTATCCTTAAGTGAATTAACGGCTACCGCGCAGACGGTGCTCCGATCTCTGCTGCAATGCTGAAGCGCAAAGGCAGACAAGTGGCCCAAGAAGTTAGCGTCTCGCTATCGGTTTGCCCCGCGTCGTGGTCGTGACGCAAAGTGTGCTTGCGTCGTCACGCTCTCTCGTTTCGCTCACGAACACGCCAAGGCTAGAAGATCTCTGCTGATCGCAATGTGGTCCTGTCCAAGTTCACCAAAGACCTGGGAGCTCGAATGCACGATCTACAGGTGGATGTCATCTACAACGCGGATCAAAGGTCAGTGTTCTTTGAGCATACCCCCAAGATCACGATCGACTCCAAGGGCATCAACACGGTCTGGGTCCGCTCCGGCGGCAAAGACAAGGAGTGCATTACCTGCATGCTCCTGGGAGACTCGTTTGGCCGCAAGTACACCCCGTTCCTCATCCTAAAGACAGTGGACTCGAAGAAGAAGGACGTGGCGGTGGAGAATAAGGACAAGAGACACGGCTGCGGGTCGGAGCTTGGTCACAAATGACAGCTCTACAAAGCGAGTTCGACGTCCAGCTCTTCGGCAACAGCACGGCCTGGTAAAACTCGGATCTATCAGTTCGGTTCCTCAAGTATCACTTCGAGGACCGACCTGACAAAATCGTGCCGGTGCTGCTGCTATGGGACGACTTTTCCGCCAACTGGACGGATAGAGTGCTGCAGTGCGCTGAACGACTCAACGACGTTTTGATGAAGGTGCCGCCAGGATATACGATCGTGTATCAGCCGGCTGACCTGTCGCGAAACCGGCCGCTCAAGGAAAGAATTTGCCAGCGCTGGACAGAGCAGCTCCATCGTCAATTAAGTAACCACGACAAGGCCGGCGGCAACTTCAAACTATCTCCGCCATCACGCAGCGATGCCGTCAAGTAGGTGGCCGAATTGTGGGAGTCTTTGTCGGTGTCCACGATCGGAAACGGATTCAACGCAATTTCAGCAGAGGAACCAGCCGATGCTGATGCTCAGGGGCGCTACAATTACCTGACGTCGCGGCTTGAGGAGCTGCAGCTTCTTGGTTCAGAGACAAGGGAGGCCACACTTAACCGTGGCGTTGTAGAGATTACTCTAAGTTGCTTTGAATACAGACGCGAGTGTTTGCCATGGTTTTTGGCTCAGCATTCTCAAACTTACAGTAAAATACAGTGCGCGCCAAAAAGTTAGGGACAGGGTAAAAAAATCCGAAAACGGTCGATTTTTTCTTCAAAAATGTGTTTGCGAGCGTGAGTTTTTGAGATATGATAGAACGCATTGCGTTCTGTTTGGTGATGTAATTTGAGC
>JAADVO010001057.1:0-10883 GCA_023335655.1 Globisporangium spiculum
ACAGAGACCTCATTTTCAACTACGATCGATACAGCAGTGCGTGCGGACGGCGTCGTCATGCGTTCATTGCGAGCACTTTTGATGTGCTTCTTCAGTCGCAATATCTTGGCATCTTGGTTTGCCTCGCTCGCGTTCAGGCCTGATGGGTGGCAATCCAGATCTTCTTTAGAGAGCCATTCGATTCTTCTAAAACCTGCTCGTTTAAGAAAAATGCACAAGTAATATTTAGCCGGTTCGAATGTAAATAGCTACCGGCTTTTTTTTTTACCATCAATCAGCTAGCATACTGCTTTGTAAACGGTTTGCAGCTTCCAGAACGGAGTTTTTTCCATTCCCTCGTCGGTACTGACACCGGTTTTCAAAATCCTGATACGATTGAGGCTTTCCCATTTCCAATGCTTCCGATTGAATACCGGTATTGCCAGTGAGTTTCCCTTTTTGCGCGACTTTGCAGAATCGATCTCAACACAAAGGCAGAGAGAAGCGAGGCCTCGCAGACAGAGGAGAGAAGCCAACAAGACGAGAACGAACGAGCGCAGGCAGATGAGCGACATCCCCATCCAGATCGGCCACTACCGCCTCGGCAAGACGCTCGGCATCGGTTCCTTCGGCAAAGTCAAATGTACGTAAAGCAACAGAAAGATGCGCCTGAGTGAGGAGGCGCGTTGTGACGACAGAGAGACGGAAAGACGCCTGCCTGCCTGCACAACGAGCTTCTCTCGATATCAATATGGGTGCACTGCCGCCGCCACCACGACGGTCTGTTCGCAGTTGTGTGTTGGATAGAGATCGTGGTGGTGGAGGAGCGATCAATATCACGCAGAGGATTGGGATGCGCTTGGCATGGTCATACATGACTGCGGCGGCGTGCGGCTTTTCTCGTCCGTCAGTTGATCGCAGCGACTATAATGCTGTCTGTCGTCACTATTCTGTGTAATATTGTTCACCGCTGACGCTCATGCTGCATCCTCCTCTATGCCTCTTTCGTGTTCGTGTCCCTGTGTCATTCGTGTCGATGATGGTGAAAACGTCGATTGGTGATGCAGTGGCGGAGCATGAGATCACGGGTCACAAAGTCGCGATCAAGATCTTGAACCGGAATAAAATCCGGAGCCTCGACATGAGCGAGAAAGTGCGGCGCGAGATCTCGCTGCTGCGGAAAATGCGCCACCCGCATATTATTCGTCTGTACGTAGTCGTTCGCCTCTCATGCTCTCTTTTTACTCGTCTCTGTGAGCACAGTGTTCTGACGAGCTTCATGATTGGATTGTACTGTTTGTTGCAGATACGAAGTGATCGATACCCCGACGGATATCTTTATGGTGCTGGAGTACGTCGCCGGTGGAGAGCTCTTCGATTACATCGTCTCGAAAGGAAGAGTGAGTCGCTGTTCACCCTGCGGCTTGTATATGCTTGTTGAAGTCCCCTCTGTTGTTGTCGATTGCTCATCCGACTGTCATGACTTGCAATTGCCTATAGCTTGCTCCAGAGGAGGCGCGCCACTTCTTCCACCAGATCATTTCTGGTGTCGAGTACTGCCACTTCCACCGCATTGTGCACCGCGACTTGAAACCCGAGAACTTGCTGCTCGATGCCGACAACAACGTCAAGATCGCGGATTTTGGGCTCTCGAACACCATGGACGATGGCGATTTCCTGCGCACATCGTGCGGGTCTCCGAACTATGCAGCCCCGGAAGTGATCTCCGGCAGCCTCTACGCTGGTCCAGAAGTCGACGTGTGGTCCTGCGGTGTGATCCTGTACGCGCTGCTGTGTGGCAGCCTCCCGTTCGATGACGAAAGTATCCCGAATCTGTTCAAGAAAATCCGCGGCGGCATGTACTCGCTCCCGAGCCACCTGTCTGAGATGGCGCGAGACCTCATTCCTCGGATGCTTGTGGTGGACCCGATGAAGCGCATCACGATCCCCGAGATCAGGTACTTTCTCCTGTGCTTGGTTGATTTGTTTAGTGTCGTACATCCAGCTAACACCTCAATCGTTTGCTTTGACATTGTAGACAGCACCCATGGTTCCAAATGGACCTCCCGCCGTACCTGCAGCACCCACCCGAAGTTGTGGAGAACGAAGTGAGTTTGTGATTAAAGAAGGAGTAGTATTTTGACCTGGTCTTATGAAAGTACTGATGCATTCGTTCTCTTTGTGTGATGCAGACTTTCAAGATCGATGAGGACGTCATCACTGATTGCCTAGCGCTGAACTTTTCCGAGAGAGTGAACCGCGACCAGCTCATCGTGCTTCTCCACCAACGAGAGAGCAACCCGCTGCGAGTGGCGTACGATCTGATCTTGGATCACAAGAACGCGAAGATCCGTATCGATGGTACGAACCATTGTCTGTGTGATGTGTTTGTCTTTCTAAGCGCGACGACTAAACGTATTTTGTTTATCCAGAACTGCGAAATGTGAAGACTGTCAGCAGTAAACCAAAGACTTTTGCGCCATCTGAGCCCAGCACATTACTTTTGCCAGGTCGCGCTCCAATTCCAATGGCGGCATCCCCACTGATCACTCCGTCGACAGGCGATCCGCGACAGTTCGGTGGACGCCACGTACCAGGCGGATTCCCAAACAACTTCCCTGGACACCAGCAGCGCTTGAACGCACCAAGTGGCTTAGGACAGGGGTTCGATGATGGGAGCGGCAACCCAATGAACCAAATTGGAGCAGCCCCCGGAGCGCCAGCGCCAAAGCGCCGACGATGGTACTTGGGCATCCAGTCGAAGAAAGAGCCTGCGCACGTCATGTCGGAAGTGTACAAGGCGCTGCACGTGCTGCACTTCGAGTGGATTGTGGTCGCTCCGTACCGCGTGAAGTGCCGATGGCAGCCCAAGGGGTTCCCCACGCACATGCCGGCGAGTACTGGGGACGCTGAGCGTGACTACGAGGCACAAGTGAAGTACCAGCAGCTGCAGGCACAGTCGCGCATCAAGATCGGACTGCAGCTCTACAAGGTCCAGCAGCACATTTACTTGCTCGACTTCCAGCGACTCGACGGCAACGCGTTCACGTACATGAACCTGTGCGCGCGCATCATCACGGAGCTGAAGACGCTCTCAGGCATTCGCACGATCCCTAGCGGACAGGACCCTCGCTTCGGCGCAGAGCACGGCGGCGGCCTCGGCGGTCCCAGCGGCGTCCACGCGCACCACTCTTCTCACGTCCACCAGCAGCAGCACCACCCGAATCTCCACTGATCGCGCATGTTGAAGGAACCCCTGGAGAAGAGCGAGTCCAGCGGTAGTGTTGATGCGAAGTAGGCACGTGAAAGCTTGTGGTGACGATGATGGTACGAGTAAATAATTTGTTTTGTCTTTTATAAATGAGAAGAAAGTGCGCACGGTTTGATTTTCTGGCAGTGACTCGTAACTTTTTGCACATGGAAGAATAAGATTTGGAAAAGCCACCACGAGCAAGACAAGCATCCATCTCTGTGGCTGTGACGACCCCCTGATCCTAATCGAACACAGAGGTGATCACCGTGCGGTAGTCCTGCACAGTGCTAGCGGAATCGCCAATGTTGAGCTCGCACTCGGAGAGGTCTCGTACGACGAAGCCCGTGGCGAATGGACGCGCGCATTTTGCCTGACGGAACAGGCACTCGTTCGCGTAGATTCGACCGTTCGACGCGCACACGGGGACGAACTCCTGTGTGCACTTGGCAGGGCAGCGCGGCATGAGCGTCAGTGGTCCGCAGGATCCACGGCTGAGCAGCTCCACAGTGGGGAACTTGCATTGCTCTCTCTTGAAAAAGCAGAGATTCTTCAGCGTGCCGCTGCTGGTGCACACGGGGTCCTCCACATCCGCGCAGACGATCGCGTCGCATGAAGCTGAAGAAGATGCAGATGGCGACGAAGATGATGAAGATGCGGAAGAGCTATCAGAAGGGTTGTACTCGAGGTTGAAAGCTCGATCCACCGCGCAGAGCCCCTTGGAGAACAGTGAGATCCCCGGATCGCGGCACTGAGCTTCTTCGAAGAAGCACAGGTTGGCGTACGACGTGCCGTCTGACGCGCACACGGGCGAGTCGAGCATGGGACACGTTCTGGTGCACGAACTGTTGTTGACGGTCGTCGAGTCGTTCGGGCTCGTCGGCGTCGACGGGTCATCTGATTTTGGCTCGCAGATCGCGACCGGCAAGCACGGCGCCTGCGCGCATTCAACGCCCTGGAGTACGCACATCTCTGTGTCGTCGTTGCATCGACCGGGGGCACATTGCTGTGCGCAATACTCGGCGTCTTCGTAGACAAAGCAGGTCTCCTGTGGGCCACAGGTTTTGACGCACGCGCCCGCGAAAGTGACACCGCGGACGACGACGGGCGAAGTGGTCGCGTGAAGGATAAGAAGAGCAGCTCGGGAAATCCAGAAGAGAGCGAAGACTCGGGTGTGAAGCGGAAGGTTGCGCCGTTGTGGCTGGGAGCTCTTGCTGCTACTTGGCACGTTCATGGCCATGATATCTCATGCTGTCAAACATGGGTCATACTTGTACTCCGTCAAGTGCTGAAGGCGCCTCTTCGCGCGAGTGGAGCGCCTCTCATTCATATCTGGTGAAGGGGAGGAGCTCCATCAACCTGCGAGATGCGCATCCATGGCTCGCTGATCTTCAACCGTAGCTATTTCAACAGGGTATGTATTTGAGAAGAACACTCTTGTAGATCTTATATGGAGATATCGTCTATGTATGATCTGCTTAGACAGGGTATCCACTTTGAGGTCTGTCTTTTGGTTTCAGCTTTCGTTCGCAGAAAAAAGAAGGCAAACAAGGTTAGTGCAGCAAGCAAGCAAGCGAGCGAGAACATGAAGCTGGATCACCATGCCGCGGCTGCCCCTCGTCTCTCTCTTGAGTCCACAGATCACCATCAAACACACTCACAGAGAGAGAGAGCAGCGGTGACCTCCTTCCTTCCTTCCAGCGATCGATGCGCTTCAATCGCATTCGCGTCCAGCAATCAACGCAAGTGCCACAGAAAATTCTTGTGTGAGTCTTGCTTTCTTCTTTCTTTGCAACACCCGCTGGCACCCACCAACAAAACAAGCACAAGCAAGAAAACACTTGCGAGTTGCTCACGAGAGCCAACCAACCAATGCCAATCCATTTAGTATCAGCAAAACATAACATGCGCCGGATTGCTTGATAGACTCACTGCGACTGACGCACGTAGCGTTCCAAAGTGGGAGAGCGTTCAGAGAGATCAAGCACACGCAGCATTAGCATTGCGCTGTTTGCATTTGCATTTACGCGTTTGTTTGGTGTGACGCTCGAGCATGGACTTGCTCGCTTTGTGGTTGTTTCTCCCCTCAAGTTGCAACCGCGCAAGCCGATCCTGTTTTGCTGCTTTTTTTCTTGGCAGATGTTTTTGCTTTGCTTGACAGGCACTTGCTAGGCGAAAAGGGGAAAAGCTTCTCTTTGGTCGCGAGCGACGTTCAAGTTGAGAAGCTCTCTGGTTGAAGCGGCATGGAGCCATTTCGCGAAGCCCCACCAAGCTCTAAGCCTCGTGAACGAGGAAAGACAAAGCAGCACAACTGCAAGTTGGTCTCTGCCGAAAAGCTGTCTAGATCACAAAATGCGCATATTTTCTTTGTTGGAAAGCTTTCTCTGTTTTCTGGTTTGCTGGAGAGAGAGAGTGAGAGAGACTAGCAAAAATCTAAGTTCATGCTGACATGCTGGGAACATTTGTGGACATCTGGCCACAATATAATGTCTCGAGGCTAAAATCCGATTTTCCAGACCATACTTTTCGGATCAAATCCTGACAAAATTGTATTCGAATGTCTCCAAATTCGTTCCCCCGAAAAACTTTTTCTCACATTTGACTCCAATTACTATTTATTTGCCTGGTGATGTGTGTGATGACTTGCCGCACAGTATCTCCAGCAGCAGTCTGAAGACAAAGAACGTGCTCACCGTTCTGTTTCAAATCGTTGCAAATGAGCAGTTCTTTATGAACTGCAGGAGAAAATCCAATCTCTCTTGCTGGACAACGCAGTTGTTTTTACGCTTGCTCAACTGATTTTGTGGTGGTTTGCTTTTGCGAAGAGAGGCAAATCCTGACAGTCAAACAAGCGAGTTACCACCGCAAAATAGCCGCACAAGCAACGGCAAACGTCAAGCTCTTGCTGCTCTCTCTGTTGTGTCAAACAGGAACTGCACACACAGTTCGTGGACCACAAGTCGCCGCCGGAGGTGGTGCCCACAGCTCCAAAAAAGTCAAACGAGGAGGGCAAAATATTCGTCATGTCCCTTTCTGTCACACAAAAACGCGTCAGGTTACGCTTGTGTTTGCCCTCACGACAAGGAAGAGTGGCTTGTTTATGGCATAGAAAGCAACACAAAAGTCTGTGATGGTCCAGATTTGTATAGGAATACATTTATAGAGGTATAATTGGACAGAAATGGCTCAATAACCAAAAGAACTTACATTCTGCTTCGAAAGGATATCAATTATACCGTCATCACAAACATCCGTTTACAATTTTTGGGTCTTGCCTAGAGACCTCTATTCCGAGCAGTTCCATTTTTGAGCTATTATTTCGATACAAAAGGTACGGTACTCGCTTCTGATCGGAAAGAAGCGAGAGCAGGAGGGACCGTCCAGTCTTTGTGCTCAGGTTTGAACAGACGGGCTAGGGCCTGTCGTACGGTTGCACGTTGAGAGCCTCGCCCGCATCCCTCTTCTCCTTCCTTTTTTTTGCGCACTTCCTCTTTACTTGACACACAGCAAACAACTCGCGCAGCACAATTCAACAAGCCCAGCCAGCACAAGCTCAACAAGCTCAAGCCTTGGCTTGTTGTTTGCTTTGCTTGTGTGAGGGCAAAAACGAAGACCCTGGAGCTGCACCAGGTCCGTCACCACCGCATTCTTGAATTTCGACGGCACCAGCGACACTCGCGCAAGTGCACACAAGCAAACAAACAAGTCGACAACTCGAAAGCCAAACAAGTCAGCGAGCGCAAGCAAACAACAACCAGCGAGTCAACAAACAGCTCCGCAGAGTTGCTCATTCGCGCATTAGCCCCAACACACACAATCCCACAGATTCCTGTAAGAACAAATAGACCATGAGCACCAAGCGGCTCGCGCACCAGGTGTCCGCGACCCCGTCGCCGCGCGCCAGCCGCATGGAGGAGGCGACGCAGCGCAGCAGCTTCGGCAGCACGAGCGACAGCACGACCACCAGCGGCAGCGACGACCTTTCTAGCTCCATGGTCGCGGCTCCGGTGCCGTGCACCACTGACCGCGGCCTGCCGCGCACGACCGAGATCCTCTGGAACGGCGCGACGTCGCTCGGCTTCACGCTCAAGCGCAAGCGCAAGACCGGCGCGATTCTCGTGACGAAGCTCAAGGAGAGCGGCGGGCGTCCGCAGCTGCGCGTGGGCAGCGAGCTCAAGCTAGTCGGCGGCTTCCCGGTCAAGCAGCTCACGCTGGACGAGGTGAAGAAAGTGATGCTCAAGGCGCCCAAGCCCGTGAGTCTCGTGTTCCTCAACAAGGACGACGTCGTGGTGCAGCTGGAGCAGGCCATGCTACTCGCTGCGGCTGCCACTACGGGCCGTCGCGAGCCAAGTAGCAGCTTCATCACCGACTGTAGCGACGACCGGGGTTCGTTCGACAACGAGTTTGTTGATATCACCGCGACCGCCAGCACGCCAGCAGTTACAGTAGCAGTGACACACGCAGTATCAGCACCAGCACTAGCGGTCACTGCGACCACTGCGAGCGCAGCGTTCCCGGCGTTCAAGGAGAGCGACGACCACGGGCCTCGTCCACGCCCGTCCTTGCAGCGGTGCGTGTCGGCGTTCGCGATGACCACGCCAGCGGCCTCGTTGCACCACCCGCTTTCGCCGTCGAGCAGCAGCAGTGGCTTCTCGACGTACACCAACTACTACGCCAAGCCGTCGGAGAGCAAGTCCAAGAAGCGCAAGGTGTCCAAGCTGCGCGTGGCGTTGGATCGCATGAGCCAGCTGCTGAACCGACCCGTGCGTCAGTCGGCGCTCAACATCCCCGCGGGCAAGAGCATCGTCGTGTAAATAGAGGAAGCAAGGTATTTTCAGCAAATCACTACCGCCATTACCAGCAGCTACAAACGGTCCGACCCCTTTGAGCCGAGAGGAAGCAGAGGTTGGGCTGGCTGGCTGGCTGGACTTGCTGTGAACAGCGAGCAAGCAGCGTGTGGGGCGATACCAAATAAGTTAAGATATGAACAGTTAGCGACGTAGCTAGGCAGACACCAGTGTAGAATAGATAGCAAGCAAGCAAGCAGACAGCGTAATGAAGAACGAAGAACCAGTTTTGACCAAACACAAGGATGCTCTGCTCTTCCCATTTGGTTTATTTTTGCTGTGGTGTCTCCATGAGAAAGCTCTATACACAATCTATCTATCCATTTTAGAAGAGTCGCTGCGCAAAGTGTGCGAACGCGTGGTCCTCAATCTTGAGCATGTCGGCGAACTCTTCGGCCTCCAGCCACCCGTTGGCGTTCGCATCTGCCTGGCGGAAACACCGGCGCATGTCGCTCCGGAACGAGTGGCCCGCGGCCTTCTCCTTCGCCCCCACGAACGGCGCGAGCTGCTCCAGGTCCTGCAACTGCAGTCTGCCATCGCTGTCGGAATCCAAACTCGCAAACACTTGGCCGACCAGCTCCCCCCAGAGCTCGGGCTTACGGCTCTGGATCTCGGACCAGTCCAGCAGCGCAGCACAGAACTCGTCGAGCGACAGGAAGCCGTCGCCGTTCAGGTCCAGCCCTCTCAGGAAGCTGCGCGCCTCGCCCAGCGTGAGTCGGTACCCACCCTGCTCCAGGTACGAAGCGAACTCGCTGATGCCGACCTGCATGGCACCGTTACGCGAGAGCTCCGTGAAGAGCACGACCACCTGCTCCTTGAGCTCCAGGGGGAGCACACGCGCCAGCTCACAGAACACCGCCTGCTGGAAGCTGTTGAGCGACCGGTAGAGCTGCAGCCGCTGCACGACCGTGCCGTTCAGCAGCGCTACAACGGGGGGTGGCGACAGTGGCTCTAGGCTGCCAGCGACAGACTGAACCTGATATTGAGGCTTGTGTGCCTTGACGGATGCGAACCACGGGTGTTGCAGCGCTTGCTCGGCGCTCAGCCGCACGTCCACGTCGCGCTCGAGCAGCATCTGCACCAGCTGCTTGGCCTCGGACGAGATATTGGGCCACGGGTAGCTCTCAAAGTCGATCTCTTCGTGCAGGATGCGCTCATCGAGCAGCGCGCCTTCTTCAAACGGGAATCGCCCTGTCAACAGTCGATAGAGAATCACGCCACAACTCCAGAGATCCGATGGGAATGCGTACTTACCCTCGAGTACCTCGGGCGCTGTGTACAATGGCGTCCCGCGTACAGTGTGCAGGATCTCGTTCTCACCCACGAACGCCGCGCCGCCAAAGTCCGTGAGCTTGAGCGGCGAGCTCTCGTCGCCATCGGCAAAGAGAAAGTTCTCCAGCTTGAGGTCTCCGTGGAGGATACGCAACAAGTGGCACTGCCACACGACGTGCAGGATGTCGGTCATGTACAACGCTACGAGCGACTCGTTCTTGGTGGGGCCTTGGCCGCGCACGCGCTCCGAGACGTCACCGCCCACGCAGTGCTCCATGACCAGGTACACGCTCTCGTCGTCCTCGTAGGCGCCGAAGAAGTGCACGACGTTGAGCGTACCGCCCAGCAGCATCATCATCTTACCCTCCTGCTGTAGCGCCTGGTAGTCCTTGAGGTTGACCACTAGCTGCTTGGGCACGATCTTGACGCACAGGTCGATCGAGATGCTAGTGGCATCACTAGGATGATCCACGGCCAGGACGCGATGCACCTGGCCGAAGGCACCCTCACCCAGCTTCTCGGCCAGCACGTACTTGTGATGGAACGTGCGTGGCAGCTGGAACTCGATCTCGCTCGCGCGCGTGAAGAACGACGCGGTCTCGAGCGCCAGGTGCTGCAGCGCCGGAAAGTCGTGCAGCGACTCGACGAACCCTCGCCAGTCCTTGCGCACGGAGCCGTAGTGGCTACGCCGCACGTTCCGCACCTGTGGCGGGGGCATCACATTAGCGATGGCGCTCTCATCCGGCGCCAATGATGCAGTAGCAGTAGTAGCGGTTTTCCCTCTTCGTCGACCGGGCGTGGCGCTCTCGGAGAAGATGGAGCGGCGTGCATTTACGGATGGGGTGGAACCATTGGGATGGAGGTGACGAGCCCACCTCTGCGTGAGGACAGCGCGGGAGCTACAACTCAGCACCTGCATGGCTGTCGTCTGCGCGGGGAGCATGGCAATATGGACACACGAACAAGTGTCGCTGGCGTAGGGGGAGGATGGATAGAGCTTGCAGCCTGAGGCACGCGCGCATGCACCTGTTCGTTTCAATGTCGCGCAACGCACTCGCGCATGCGTATTCTCTATTCTCATGGTGATCAATATGTGAGGGGGCTACTAATGAAGTGGTGCGGACTTGTCTGTTAGTACTGTTCCACACATTTTTATTTGCAAATTATTCTGTCTCTGAGTGGTATTTGAATGGTTTTTGAAAAGAGAAATTAGTTCGGTCTTGTCGGTTAACCAGCTCGTCAATCAGAGAAACCTCGTTTCCTGCAAACGACATCTGCTTAAAAGAGCACAAACCGTTTTTACTTGGCACCATTGAGCCAAGGGAAAACGGAGCGGGATCAACAAGTCCAGCAGGTATTAACGGTGATCAGGTGGCCAGGCGATCCAGGATGAAAGGCCTGAACGCGAGCGAGGCAAACCAAGATGCCAAGATATTGCGACTGAAGAAGCACATCAAAAGTGCTCGCAATGAACGCATGACGACGCCGTCCGCACGCACTGCTGTATCGATCGTAGTTGAAAATGAGGTCTCTGT
>JAADVO010001058.1:0-10879 GCA_023335655.1 Globisporangium spiculum
CGAAGCGAGACGCCATGGAGCAGCAGAATACAGGAATTGCCGCGGTCCTCGACGAGTTCCTTGACCTTGAGGTGTTATCGTGCTCGCTCGCAGAGCACAGATCAGCTAACAGCCCTCACCCCTGATAGAAGAAGCAGTGAACCTGTGCGAAATAACTCCCTCGTTTTTGAGATGAAAAGCATTCCAGTGCGCGTATCTAATTCAACGCAGAGTAATCTACTCTATAACGAGTGGAGCAACTCGACACTGCAAATGCAAAGTGTAGATATTCATACCATCAGCGCAGACACCTTGAACCCATAGCTCCGAGTCATATTCGGTGAAGCAAATCCTCCTGGCATTGAGTAGCCATCGCAAGCGAAAGACTAAAGTGCACCGCCGCCGTCGTCTTTATTTGCCGTCCGCCTTGGTTTTCCAGCCCGCAGGCTTTCTTCCTGGCTTCTTGCGTGGACGTCCCGCTTTCGTGAGCAGCACAGGAGGAGGGCTGGTAGCTCCCGGGTCGGCCGCTTCGCTGTTGTTGTCGTCGTCATCGTCATCGCCCTGGGCGGTAGTGTCTTCTTCGCCCTCGTTGTTCTCAAACCCTTCTTTGCCTTCATCGTCGTCGTCGCCAGCAGCAGATTCCGTCGCAGCCTTCGCTCTCGCCGCGCGGCGCTTCTGCTGTCGGGAGCTCATGCGCGTCGCAGGGAGTACCGGGCGGCGCTTTCTCGTCTTCGCGCGCTTCACGGGCGTCGTCTGCGCGCTCGACGACGCAGATGCCGTCTCTTTCGATCTGCTGCTGCCTCGGCGCTTTTGCGACTCAGCTTCGGAAGCCGAGATCTGGCTCTCCGACTCGCTCATGTTCTCGTCTTCACTCGCTGTATTCACCGTCACCGCTGGCGGTGGAGTCGCAGTCGCAGATGAAGCATTCGACGCCGCTCTCGGTCGCTTCCGGCCTCCTTTTGTCTCGGACTCGTTAGCTGTCGCGGCGGCTGCACTGTCGTCATTGCGAGGCGTTTGCCCCTGTGGAGACGTGAGGTCGCTGAAGCTGCTTCCTCGCTGACGAATGCGCGCCGAGATTCGGTTTGGCGTCATGGGGTCCACTGTAACAGAGGGGCGCTTGGGGCTCGCCTGACTGTGCGCTGCTGGAGGCGGCGGCGTCTTTGCCTTCTTGTCACTCTCCGTGACTTCTGCTGGTTTCTCCTGCTCAACCGGCTCGTGCTTCTCAGTGGACGCTTCAATAACTGCTGCTTTTACTGCTGATTTACTTGGCACGCCTTCAGAGCGTGGAGAAGGAGTCGTAGCGCCAGACTTGCTCTCGATCCCCTTCAGCAGTGACTCCTCTTTCTTCGTGCTCGCCTTGCGCAGCGTCTCGGTCAATGTCCGCGCAAAGTGAAGCAGCTCAACTCCTTTCTGCTTTGCGTCCTGCTGGTCACGCTTCTCAGAATCCGCGATCACGTGCTGGCAAAACAGGTACACCTGGTGCGCAAACACCTCCCACTCGGAGATGATACCGCTCTGAACGTCGGAAGAGATCGTCTCGAGGTCCATAAAGTCCGCTTTCCCCTCTTTCGACTTCCGAGACGAGAACATCGCGGGGTCCTAAAGACATACATACATTACAGCATAAGTTAGTGCGTCACATTCACAAAACTTGCCTCATTCCAACACAAGCAAAGTAACACGTACCACGCCTTTGGACTTGGCGACCGACGTGATCTTCGACAGAACGTCCAGCAGCATGCTCTTGCGCAGCGTTCGCAGGCTGATGAGAGCAGTGTCTGCGGCTTCGACATCTTGCTCTGATTGGCTTGCACTTGTGTCTACGACATTGCTTCCACCATCCTCCTTCTCTGCATCCTGAGCCTCCGCTGTCGATTTTTCAGCCGCTTCTCGCTCTTCAGCCGAGGAATTAGGCGCGTTTGATCCGTCTCCATCGCTTTCTGCAGACTCTACGGCATCGACTTTCTCAACTGACTCGTCTGGCTCAATCGCCAACTGGACGCGCGGCTTGCGCCCTCGTCTCGTTCTCGGTAGTTCGTGAACGATCTCAACCTTCTTGTCTCTGGTTTCTTCTTCTTCTTCTGCTGTTTCTTCTGCTGTTTCTTCTCGATCCGAGGAGCTCGCCGTGTGATCGCCGTCCATCGTCTCGTCCCCAGTGTCTTTGTCGTCTTGTTCCTCACTGCTGCCTCCCGCGAATGGCTTGCTCTCACTCTCCTCAGCCGACACCTCCAACTCTTCCTCCTCATCATCACCGTCTTCTTCTTCTTTCATCTCTGCGTGCTGCCTCGCTTTCGCCTCCACTTCCTGCTGCTCACGAAGTTGCACCTGTTGCAACTGCTTGAGCATCTCGGCGAGCTCCGCGGGGATCGCAGGCACTTTCCAGATACTCATGAGCGTCTGAAACTTGTCCCCGGGGAGCGGCGGCCCTTCGATCAGTTTCTGCAGGCGGTGGTCCTGCTTCCCGAGCCGGATCTGCGCCACCTCGTCCTGCAGGAACGCCACCGCCGCCTCAATCTCCGGCAGCAGCTCGCGGTCGAGCGCGTACCCAGGCTGGCACGCAAACGCCGCCGCCTTGAGCTCTGCTTGTTGGTGATCTGCGTCATCCACCATCGCTGTTGTGCTGTTGTCGACTGGCAGCCTGTCAGTGACAGGGGAAGTGGTGGACAAGAGAGTAAGGCGCTCGCTCGCTGGTGTCGCTATTGGGGGCGGGTCGAGCGCGCTGCTTGTGCACGTGGGCGCTTCCTGTCTGTCTGTGATCACCCTTGCCGCTATTTGGAAATGCGTTCACTCGCTCGCTCGCTCAACGATTGATGGCTGTACTGTCGTCTCGCAAACATTTCACTACTGGTTTCGCTCTATTGGTGGTCCATTCTCTAATTTAATTAAATGTTTATAACTGGTTTATTACAATTAACAGATTAAAGACTGTGTATAAATTTAAAAATATTATATTTTAGAAATAGACATAGAAATAGAGACGCAGCGCTTCAGATCGAGCTCAAAATGGCTACAGTTTGGGGACTGAATACGATGAACACGCCACCACAACAGAGCAAGATGAAGGAGAGCCGCGAGCACTCTTCTGCTGCAAGGCAGTCTGGCGATACCGGTAGCAGCGCCCTGAAGTCGGCTCTCAAGCGCCCCAGTCGCCACCGCGCAGGTGGTGGTGGATCTGATGGTGGTGACGGCGACGCAGCCGTTAACTCAGACGACGTGACGGACACGACCGCCGAGAAGAAGCCGCAGAAGAACGACGGCACAGACGATACCATCACGGTGCTCGCGCACGTGAAGGAGAAGATCATCCCCGTGTACTGCGGCTTCGGCACGCAGCAGGTGCTCTGGCTCGGCCACGTCGCGATCGCGCGCTACGACGAAGAGCGTGACTGCCAGGGCTGGCTCGAG
The DNA here is from genome assembly GCA_023335655.1 of Globisporangium spiculum. Classification (NCBI taxonomy): domain Eukaryota; phylum Oomycota; class Peronosporomycetes; order Pythiales; family Pythiaceae; genus Globisporangium; species Globisporangium spiculum. Next base: position 3,385 of record JAADVO010001058.1, read on the forward strand.
CTCGGCGTGCCTACCAAGATCGTCAAGGACGACGCCAAGCACGAGCTCAAGCTGACCGACCTCATCTGCGACGTGCTGCCTAACAGCAGCCACGTGTATATTTCGACTTCTCTGGGCTAGCATCCAATAAAGGGGTTTTGGTACTTCATTATGTATCATAATGCACTCTATAGTAGTAGCTCTCCTGTTTTTCAAATCCGGAGGAAAGCACCAAGTGCATCGCGAGAGATGCGAGCTGCAGCGTCTGAACCACACTCGCCGTGTACAAAGCCGTCGATCGCACTCTGGGAGCTGCCTTCATCGTCGTAGTACTGGAGTGCGGCGCACTTCACCAGCGCCTTCTCGTCGATTCTCGACGAGTGTCTTGACTTGGATAGAGTAGAAGTTCCGTTTCCGTCATTGGCAATTGAGGACAGCGCATCGCATCGCAGGTCTTTCAGACGGATCGAGCCACCTCGGTCTCCGTCAAGGGCTCTACGACAACAAGAGAGACATCGGTCGTGAGTGCACTGTGGAAGCTGAGCTTGGTGTACTGGTAAATCGATGAACACTTACTCGAACGCTTCGTCAAAGATCATCTGACGGCTTCGCTGTCGCGCCTGGTGGGAAAGATGACCAATTGTATGAACTCTCATGCACCAACCATCCAGTTGGCAGAGATCGAGAGTTCAGTCATACCTTGAACAAGTAGATGCGCTGAAAGTCCGCCAGCGCGATCGTGTGCGTGTTCTTGTAGTCAAACTCGTACACGAACGCAGCTGCCTCAGCAGAGCTTGTCATTGGAAATCCGAGCGCGCGCAGACACACTTTGAGTTGTCTGGCGGATATTTCACCCTCGACACATCCATTCGTGACGATCTGGAATGCGGCTCGACTCTCTCGCTTTTCGAGGTCGGTGAGCTGCTCTTGCTTCACAGATTGCAGCACGGACATCATCACAGATATACGTTGGAGAGCAAACTGATCAAGAGGGAGACCTGTCTGAATTGAAGCGTCGCACAAGCAGGAGGAGAACCCATGAATAACCAACCAACCAACTGCTCAAGCACCTTTATGAAGGGATCAAACGTCGAGCAAGAAACTCCACAGCTCGCGAACCCTGGGCTCTTGCTTGATCGTGAGCGCGTAGAGAGACGCAAACACAGTGGCCACGAGCCATAAGATGCAGATCACGAGGTGGAACGTCATGGACTTGAGCACCGCGTTCGAGCTCGAGCTAGAATGCTGCTGCTGCTGCTGCTCCACGCTGTCACGCAGCGAGCAGTTGGCGTAGATCCCAAGGATCATCGCTAGAAGATGTACAAGCACGTGCGAGTGGATGCGCACGACGCTCAGCTTGCACACGCCCAACTGCTCTTGCAGCTGCTCGACCTTTGTGAGAAGCACCTCCCTTTTCGCTCGCAGCCCGAACTCGCCGCGCTCAGCCTGGTCCAGTACATCGTCCGTGACATCACCACGAGAGTTCGCGGCGCGCTCGTTCAGGGTCTCAAAGTAGCGACCGCTAGCAGCGACGACGTTGAAGATGCTCGCGTTTAGCCACACTGTGACCACCACGAGCACGATCCCCCAGTCGGTGTTCCTGGTGGTCATCATGAGAATCTGCTTCGTGACCACCTCGGTCTTCTGAACGTAGTAGAACACGTGAAGTGCCGCGACGCTCATCGCACAGATCAGTGCTGCCAGTCCAATCGACGGCAGCAGCAGCAGGACGCGCTTCACGAACGCCGTGTTGCTCACAGGGAACGCAAAGATGAGCGAGTGCAGTGCCATGGCTCGAAACAGGTTCATCGTGGTCTTTGCCGCGAGCTGGAGCACCAAGTCTACGACGGTAGCGTACTCCGTGTGGACGGAAAACATGTTGACCTTGAGCGCCAGGTCGTCAAAACGGATACTCGTGGCAGCGTCTTGCAGCAGACAGTAGTACTCGAATCGGTTGAGCAGCGACGCGTACACGGTCATCGTCAAGTAGGACACGACGACCGCACCCCCCATGACACGACCCAAGTGGCGTCGACGCACTTGGTCGAGCTGATGCTCTCGCACGTCAATGTAGCTGCACAAGGAGTAGAAAGACATATCAACGAGTGCAAAGTGAGACAGAGGATCATTAACCGCGCCAAGTCAAAAGTGCGACATACTTGTCTTGAATCGCCATGATCTTGGAATGCACGAGACGAGCTCCAAGCACAGCGCACCCTGCAGTCAGCAGTGCCTTGAGAGCCAGCAGCACGACAAGCCACGCACGATCGGTCTCGAGAACTTGTTCAGGAATCAAAAGGTACGGAGCTGAGGACGACGAATTGTTTCTTGACGGTGCGAATTCGCACGAGCTCCAATTCACCCCTCGATTTGCATAGAATTCGGTCATGAAATCCTTGTCCTCGAGCTGATCACTCGCGGTGTCGCTGAACAATTGAATCATCTCGCCCATCTCCACGATCATGCCAAAGCAGAGCCACGCGTAGATCAAGAGCTCGATCGTGAGGTTCAGGTAAAACCCGATCGTCTCGATCCACGTGCTGCTCAGCGGCGCTGCGAACGCGGGCTTCCCGTCGACCATCAGCGCGTGGCTGCACACTTGCGCGAACACGTCGTTGTTGCCGCCGTTAATGCGGACAGCCACTCTTTCATCACGATGCACCCACGCCACTTCGCCGTCGAGCTTCGAGACTTCCTTGCACGGTCCTTCGACAATCATCTCCACCTCGGTTCCAATGCGGAGCTTCCGCAGTGAGAGTCGAACACGGTCTGCGCTCACGTTCTTCTCCTTTCGACCGTCATTGTAGGTGATCACGTACGTTCTTTCTTGCTCGTTTGAAGACACCACTGAGCCGAGGAACACTTTCGATCCGCTTGAGACCTCCACAAAGCTGTCAGCCGCGTACATGCTCTTTGGCAGCTCGATGTTCGGCATAAAGTCCTTGAGTGGATTGCTGAACGGAGAGAGGAACCGGGTTTGGATGTCCCCATTTTTCACTTGGGCTTGCTCTTTCGAGCCTTTTGAGCTTGTGCATTCGATCAAACAGGTCCCATCCGACTTGGCACGCATGATCACACCGTCTTCCCACACCAAGCGACCGCTTTTACCACTTCGCCGACGAAATCGAACTTTCATCCCCTTGCGAGGGATCGTTGAGAACAGCGATGTGTTGAAGTTAAAGCCAGGCATCTGCGGGAGCGAGTAGTTGAACCAGGGCACAGGACGGAGTTTGCTTCCTGGGACTTTCTTGAGCACGTTCCCGTCAAAGATGTCTTCGATGTCGTAGACTGGTCCCACGTCTTTACTCGTGTCTCTCCAGAGCTTCACGACAACTGCTTTCCGCTCAGCGCCATCCTTCGTTCGGTACAGCACGCGCGCGTTCAGCTGGAAGACTCGCGGATCCTGGTTCATCCACGTGGGTCGCTCTATGAGACGAGAGAACGCAGACACAGGGCGGACGTCGTCGATCGGGATACGCTTGGAAACCACTTCGGTGTCGCTTTCGTGCTCAATGTCGCACGTGTCGTCATCCTTGCGCAGCAGCTTGATGCGTCCACGATGCATCCTTCCATTCTTTCCGGGGAACTGCACAATCTGGTTGACTCGCATTTGGGCAAATAGAGTGTTGCCTCCTGCTCGTGATACTCCTTTGTCTCGACTTGGCGGCGTCTCACTATTAGTATCGCTTTCGCCACCGTCGTCTTCATTGTCATCGTCATCTTGAAGTTTCTCTCGTTTGCTTTTCTTCGACGACATCTTTGAGAGCGTCCGCCTTTTCCGCACGGAGGAGTCTTCGTCGTCGTTGCCGTCCCCTTTGCTGCTTCCTTTCTCACTATTCCCAGCCTTCGCCTTGCTTTTCTTCTTGGCTTTGCGAATTTGCTTCCGCTCCACTCGTTTCACAACGATCTCGTCGTCGCTTTCATTCACGACGTCAAATGTACCATCGGAGCGAACTTTGTGAACGCGACCCAGACACCAAATGCCTTTCTTGTTCTTGTACTCGATTGGCGCGTCCGCTGTCAATAGGACGTTCTCTTCGCTCTCGTCTCCGTTAGAGACGCTCGCAGCACTTTGGTCTTTACGAGGCTTGGACTTGGTCTTGGGCTTCCTCTTTGCCTTCTTGACTGCCTCTTTTAGAACTTTCTTGACCAGTTCGTCACTCTCAGCGTCAACAATATCGTACGAGCCGTCTTTCCGGCACGTCTTCACAGTGCCTTCTCTCCAACCAACTTCGTCTCCAGCTTCTTTTGTCATCTTCTGATATAACACAGCATCTCCTTCTTCAAACACAGGAGTCTTCCCTGCATTCGGAGCTAAACTGCGCTGCACACGACTGGTATTCACGTACTTCTCGGTTTCGCCCGTCTCGTCGTACTTTACAGACAGCTCACCACTGCGATGCACCCGCACGACTGTAGCAGCAAGCAGCTCCTTGTCATTAGTCGCGCTACGAACGTTGACTTCCATGCCATCTTCGAATACTGGGGCTGCTGCTGCTGCTGCTCCATCACTTTCTTTATTCATAGCTGCCGCGTCTCGAGGTTTCTTCTTTGGCTCGTCCAGCTTCTTGTCCTTGTCCTTCTCCTTGGCGCTCATGGTCACACGTTTCTTGGTGCTTTCCTTGGTATCTCCGTCCGATGGCATCTTCCACGACACTATGTACTGTAGCAGCCAATTCTCTCTCGTTCTCGAAAAATGCCGAAGTGACTGATACTTTTACACCTTCGGCACATCAGAAATCGCATGCGACGGAGGACCCGGGAATAACCAACGTGGCAAACACCAACTATTCCTGGTTCGCTCGCTTGGACACAGGTATTTATACGAACGCCACTTCCACTTGGATACCATCATGGGGGCGCTCTGGGCTCGATAACAGTTTGTACATCGCTGCTCTTTGTGCTCCAGCCAAACAGGGTTGACAACCAGTTCCCAACAGCACAAATGGGCAGCTTCCCGTCCCAAGAGCAGGCGGTGCACCCTTCTGGAGGGCTATCGGACACGGACGCGACCATTGCAACCCATCACCAACACCATGTGCAAACACGGATGCGCACGAGGCATACGCTGGTCAAGAAACTCACGCGAGGAAAACTCTTGTTCCTTGGCTTGGACGGCGCTGGAAAATCCACGATCATCCATCACCTCATTCGATCCTTGGACGAGGAACGTACCAATATCCACTCCACTTCAACAACAGGGGACGCGATGGGCGGAGGAGACGACCAGATAGGCTCAAAAGTGTATCCCAACCCTTCGAAAGCGCACCAGTCCTGGAGCTACAGACTCGAAGGCGACTGCTATCTTCAGGTCCTGGATGTTCCTGGCCGACGCGAATTCCGACGGAAATGGTACACAACAGCGCTGGCTTCGAGCGATTCCATATCGACGCTCTACAGCAGTGTCCCTGGATCAGGAGGAAGCAGTTCCCAAACACTACCGCTCCTTGGCATCGTGTTCGTGGTCGACGCGTCGGATCGCGTTCGGTTCCCCATCGTAGCAGAGGAGCTGATCCGCTTCCAGAAGCTGAAGGAGCAGAAGAAGACGTTCCAGCGCACGCAATTCTTCCTGCTGCTCAACAAAACGGACAAGACGACTGCAGCAGCGACTTTGACAGATTCGCAAAGCAACATCGAGCTGCAAAAGCAGGCGAACGAGGCAGAACGGCGCGCTGCAATGCGATTCGCACGACGCGAGCTGAAGAAATGCGTCGACCACCAGCTGCGCGTCGACCAGAAGCGCAATCCACACGACTATCGGCATTCATCTTCTTCGTTGCCCCTGGCTCCTACAAGCAACTCTCCGTCCTCATCACTAGGACCGGAGATCCCGCCCGGTGCGCCACCGGATATCAAGTCGCCGAAAGCGCAAATCGCTGGCACAAGTCGAGCCACTCTGACCGCGGAGGCGAGCTCAACCCGAACAACCGCGATGATGACGTCGATCATGGAGTGCAACGCGCACGACCGGGAGAACATCAAAGCCATTCACGCGTGGATCAAGGAGGAGATCAAGAAAGTGATGTAGCAACATTTGGGACGAAAGCCTTTGTCCGCGAGCACGAGCCTTGAAGGAGTTGAGCTCTAGCAGCCGATTTCTTCGTTCCCCCCCCCCCCCCTCCTTGAGTCTTTGACACAGGCACAAACGCTCGACTGACATAATCGCGAATTCAAAACAACACATTGCTTCGATCTGCTCGCTCTTCATTCTTCGTCGTCCTCTGATTCATCGTAGTTATCGTCTTCTTCCACATCTCGAAACACTGCTGCGCTCACAACCGCACTCCCGTCTTCATTCGAAGGCTTCTCCAGCTCCTCTTCCAGCGCGCGCATAAGTAGCTCTTCGACGTCATCGCCTTCTTCATCAGTCTGCTCTATAGAATATTGCACGATCGCTACTGCTGCTGCAACAGGTAACGTCGGCGCTGATGCGGAATTCGGTACTGGCAACGGTGACTGCGCGCTCTCTGTACAGGACGATGACTCGTGGAGGCGGTTGGCACTATTTGCTGGTACATGAGGCTTTGCACATGTTTCTGGCGCTTTTGGAACCATTCTCTGCACTGGTCCTTCGCCGGTGGTGGTGCTGCTGCTCTCCTCGCGCGACCGCTTCGTCGTCACCTTCGTCTGCTCCATTTTCCACACTTTCGCAAATAATTGTATTTGTTGGCCTTTCACTTTTTGAAAAATGAAAAATCAAATTGAAGCCATACATGTTTTACAGAAATACAAAAATAGGCATATCTGGGTGGTGGACTGCCAATCGATGAAGGTGTCGCGCACTTGACAAACGCAAAGCGCACTTGCATGCACCGTTAAACAGAAACCCGTCTTCCAGTTGGTCACCTGCATGCAGTCAGCCAAATATGTACAAGCGCCACGGCAATTATGCTGTCACATCCCAGTTATCACCATTATGGCCATTGTGGATTCCAAGAAATATACGTATATCCAGATAATGGGTAAAGCACGACAACCGACGGAGATGGCAACATTATCCTCCCCAGTTAAATCAACAACTTCGCGTCACAGCTTCGCTCATTGATCTACCTATATATGTAGCCGCCTTTGCATATAGCTGTATCGCATTTGCTCTTACTTCTTGTCTCCCTCTGCAGTGTAGAAGACAATACTTTTTGGCAAAGTAGGTTGGTTCTGATTGGTGGCAGTCCTGTATACATGGCACCTTAAGTATACAAATGCTGGATTCAAAGGATTCGCTGTCCTTTTTGCTCTGTATTTTATTTCTCCTTAATTTGACATTGAAAGGATGTTGCATGTTGCATCATTTGAACATGAAGCATGTAACATCTGGCAGACAAAAAAGGGGAAACATTTAGGTTGTCCCTAATATTGAAGCTGGCCGTCGCCTGATCAAGTTTTTTTTTTAAGAAAACAGTCTCCAGAGTATACAGGCAATCCTCCCAAATTGACACATCACTTCTATTTTATACCCCGTCAAAAGCGATAATAGTGTCGAAAAAGCAGTTGAGTGGACCAATTTACTTGCGCAGCC